>QANY01013671.1:11524-78278 GCA_003255025.1 Datisca glomerata | reverse complement strand
AGAAGAACCAAGCTTAATTGTCAAAAATAGAGGCATTCAATCCCCAGGCAAGCTGAATGGTTTTGTTATCTTCAGTCACAGAAAATCCTTTAAGACTCAAAAATCTACCTTTAATGGCATTTCTAATGCAAGCCAAGACCACTTTCTTGTCCCTCATTTTGCCCTCAAAGACTCGATTATTTCTCTCTCCCCAGATATGGTAGACAAATGAGCTGAACATAAGCTTCAACATAAGGCCCAAGAAGTAGCCTTTCTTAACTTTCACAAGGAGCCAGGAGATAAGTTGATTCATGTTCCTAGGAGAAGACACCAAGCCACACAAACCAACCAAATTCTTCCAAATAAAGCTAGAATAAGGGCAAGAAACAAACAGGTGTTCAGAAGATTCTGAAGGATGCAAGCAAAGTACACAACTACTAACATTGGAAGACCCACGAGAGGAGGTCCAAGAAGCCAATCTATCCGCAGTTGCAAGTCCATTAAGAACAGCAAGCCAAGTAATAAAGCTATATCTGGGAATATGCTTCTTAACCAAATAAGAGGAGCACATCTCACTTTTTCACCAGCTGGAGCCAGTTTCCTATAAGTGTGCCCCATAGAGAAAAGACCAAAGGGAGAAAGGGTCCAAATCCAAGAGTGCCTTAAAGAGTGCCTCTAGCAGCTAAGCTAGCCTATAGGTTAGGTATAGGCTAGGGCTTTTAGGGTTGCCGAAAAAGGGCAGCACATCTCAAATGGAAAGGATTGACTAGGAGAGGACAACTTGTGGTTCCCACTAGCACATGGAAGACAGCCCCTAAAAGGGATGAGCAGCCAGAAAGCAAGTCAAAATTTGAACTCTCTAAGAATGCCAAACCAGCAGCGAACACTTCTCTAGGTAACATCGAAATTTCTACTTCTAAAACTCGTGATATTAAGTGTTTTAAACGTGAAGGGTGGGGTCACACAGCTATCCAATGTGTAAACAAAATGGCGATGATAAATGCCAAGGTGAGGTTGAATAGGAGGATGAGGAGGAAGTAATTGATGAAATTCCACCTTTAGAAGATGTTGATGATGAGCAAAATGCTGTGGTTGGAGAATTATTGGTAGCAAGGGGAGTTCTCAACATGCAAGTTAAGGAGGAATAAAGTAACCAAAGGGATAACTTGTTCCATACTCGGTGCTTTGTCAAAAATAAAGTTTGTAGCGTAATTATTGATGAGGGAAGTTTACACAAACATGACCAGCATTGATTTGGTGGAGAAATTGCCCTTAACAACCTTGAAACACACTCGTCCTTATCGGCTTTAATGGCTAAATGAATCCAACGAAATCAAGGTGACAAGGCATTTGTTGGTAGCATTTTCCATTGGCAAATATGAGGATGAGGTGCTTTGTGATGTGGTTCCTATGCATGCATGTCATATATTGTTTGGGAGACCATGGCAATATGATCGAAGGGCTACACATGATGGATTCACAAATAAGTAATCTTTTTACTTTTGAAAAGAAACTTATTACTCTTGTTCCATTAACTCCAAAGCAGGTTATGGAGGATCAAGTGAAGTTCAAAAGATGAAATGAAAAAGAAGAGAGAAAAAGAAAGGAAGGCTGAATTAAGAGGAAAGAAAATGAGAGGAAAGAAACTAAGGGAAAAGAAAACGAGAGCATTTCCGGCTTAGCGAGAGCAAGAGAGGAAAAACTCACTTATATTGCAAAAACTGTGAGATCAAGAGAGCATTATTATTTCTCTTTTGCAGGAGTTTGATGATGTCTTTCCCGAAGAGGTACCTCATGGCTTACCACCAATGCGTGGAATCAAACATTAAATTGATTTCACACTCGGTGCATCAATTCCAAACCGACATGCCTATAGGAGCAATCCCGAGGAAACAAAGGAACTTCAAAGGCAAATAAGTGAATTATTGGAGAAGGGTTATGTGCGTCAAAGTATGGGCCTAAACGTGTCCCATTGAGTATTTTTTACTGCTATAAAGCATGACATGTACTCGAACTGACTTTTGACACCCAAAACACATTTGAAAAAAGAATTTTGAGTGTTGTGGTCGTTTTAGGTGCTTCTAGTGCCATACGGAGTCAAAAAGAGTCAATGAGATGAGTTTAGGCCCAAACTAGATGAACTTGGCTAAACTTAGATCTTTTGGGCATGTCATGTACTCGAACTGACTTTTGACACCCAAAACACGTTTTCAATAATAATTTGGAGTGTTGTGGTCATTTTACGTGTTTCAAGCGCTAGATGGAGTCAAAAGACCCAATGGGACGTGTTTAGGCCAAAACTAGATGAATTTGACTAAACTTGGATCTTTTATGCATGTCATGTGTGAACTGTCTTTTTACACCCAAACACATTTCGGATAAAATTTGGAGTGTTGTGGTACTTTTTGGTGCTTTTAGGGCCATACGGAGTAAAAAAAACCCAATGAAACATGTTTAGGCCATACCTAGATGAAATGGGCTAAACTTGTGATGAAACCCGATAACAATGATGGTTCAAGAACCCAAGGATCGATTTTAAAGAAGAAGAAACCCCGACCCATTTTCTATGACACAAAGAGAACCTTAGGTATAAGACCTAAGACCCAAATTGATGCTTCGAAAAGAACCAAAGGTATGGTTTAGACGCCACACTCAAGAACAAGAAGGAAAAGTGAGTGATAAGTCTAGGTTTTAGACGCCACAAGAATATTCTTGATAAGTCTGAAAAGTTCTAAGAGGATCCAAAGAGAAAACTCTCACAAAGAAATTATATTGATCAAAGTTTTTTTTGATACATTGTGAAACCATGCTTAAATAGAAAAACTAGAAGCCTAAGGAGTCCTAAAGTGTTTGAATAACCTAAACTAAATTTAAAGATAAAGAAATATAAATTGTAATAAATAAGGAACTAGTAATCCACCCAAAAGATTTATATTGGCTGTCGCCTTGTAGGTTAGGATTGTCAAGGTGTCATGCTCTAATAGACTCCTATCGGTTGTCCACTTCTAGGTTAGGATTGCCAAGTTATCTTGCTTACTTGTCATCATTTAAAATGCCATGTCATGCTCCATGTGGACTGCTATATTGAGTGTCACATCATGCTCCATGTGTAATGCCATGTAGGATGCCATATCATCTCCATGTGGGTTGTTGAATGACACATCATGCTCCATGTCGGCTGCCATGTCATGGTCCATGTAGGATATCATGTTGGATGCCACATCATGCTCCATGTGGACTGTCATGTTAGACTCCACGACATGCTTCATGTAGGCTGCTATGTTGGACGGCACATCATGCTCCGTGTAGGCTGTTATACTGCATGTCATGCTCCACGTTATACTCCCATTGAATGCTTTATCCATCCTCTTTTCTCTAGCTCTTGTGATTTGGCATCTTGGTACTTGAAATAGATCCATCCTTTGAGGTTGTGCAACCGGATCCTCATCATTCCCTCCCGCTTGAGAAGGATTTGTCCTCAAATCATCACCTACATCAAATGGAGACAAGTCTGTCACATTATAAGTACCACTTTTATTGTACTCACAAAGAAGATCTAGCTTGTAGGCATTATCATTAAGTCTTGCAAGGACTTGGAATATATCATCCCCTCTAAGTAGCAGCTTGGAAAGTTTTTGCCCTGGAAACCGTTCATTTCTCATGTGCACCCAAACGCAATCTCCGGGATCATAAACCAATTTATGACACTCTTTGTTGGCTAGTTTTGCCTTCTCATGTATTTGCTTAACGAATTCAGCCTTCCTCTTTCCATCTTGTTTGTACCGAATGACATATGAGAATGTCTCAATGAACTCCACCCAACGAGCATATATTTTATTCAGCTTGTCATGCTCCTTTAAATGCTTCAAGTACTCATGACCGTTGTGAATCACAAACACCTTATTTTGATCGTGGCATCTAGTACGAAAGATGTTTTCTCGCTGCACCTCATCATTTTCTTTGATTTGCACACTTAGAGCTCTCCTTGCAACAACTAATTCTCTTTGTACAACACACTCCTCATTATCCTCATCCTCTAATTACAACATAGATTCATTGTCATATTTATCATCGATCTCAATCTCTCTTTGTTTTTCATTCTCTCTTTTCAACTTCAATTGATCTTCTTGAACTTTTTTTAGGGTGAGGGGTACAACAGTAATGAGTTTCTTATCAATTACAAAAGTATATCTATTTTTGTAACCATTATGAGTGGCTTTTCTATCACATTTCCACGGTCTCTCCCAAGAGAAGATGACTTGCTTGCATTGGCACTACATCACACACAACTTCGTCCTTGTACTTGCCAATAGAGAAAGAAACTAATATTTGCTTATGCACCTCGATTTCCCCACTATCATTCAACCATTCAGTTTGTATGGATTGAGATGTTTTAATATAGGCAAGTTTAGTTTTTCCACCATGTAAGTGCTAGCCACACTAGTACAACTTTCCCCATCAATAATCATACTACACACTTTATAATTAACAAGGCATCTAGTATGAAAAATATTTTCTCGTTGTACCTTCTCATCTTCTTTGGCTATGGCACTAAGAGTTCTTCGTTTTACAGAAAGTTCCCCATTGACTGATTCTTTAATGTCACTTGCATCCTCTAGTGGTGGCATGGACTCCTTTTCACAATCACTTTTGATTTCCACATTCTTGCCTTGCAATGATGGTCTCTTCATCTTAATGCTAGACAAATAGTCATCCACCCTCTCACCAAACCTATCTTCTCTATTCCCATGTCGGAAACCTCTATCTCCAACCCCATGGCCTAATCTGCCCATGTGAGAATATTGCTCATCTTCATCAAAGTAATTTCCAAATTCATCCTCATACTGAACCCTAGGTGATGGTCTCTCCCTTCGATGCCCCATAGGAGCTCTACGTTGCTCTACCTGTGTTTTGACCCGATCAATCCTCTCATGCAGTCGTTCCAGGCCTTCTTCTAACGTTCTCTTAAATTCACCCACTAACGCCTCCATTTGTAACTTCAACCACCTTTAGCCATTCCTCCGCTACTATTTTGTTGCTTTGACATACTTGAAAGAGAATAAGATAAGAAAAAAAATGGACCTTACAATCTCTCCCTCATGTGTTTACACTCAAATTTTGAGGTTCACTCAAATTCTCTCGTGTTCCACCCAAAATATTTGGCTTTTACCCTCTGATTTTCTCACACACTCTTGCCTTTTACCATTCTTATTTTTCTCGTTCGGTTCTTGTTAAAAACTAATAAACAAATCTGGAATTTTCAAGCAACAACAAAAAGACCTAAACAAATCACACACTATGAGAAGATAAGGAAAAGAAACAACTAATGGATAAAATTAGAGATAAGGAAACAGAAAGAGATCAACTTATACAATGTTTTTACAGAAAATAAGTTAGGACAAGATAAGGTAAGGATAAGATGAGATAAGATAAGACAAGATAAGATGAGATAAGATAAGATAATGATTAGATAAGATAAGATAAGAAAAAAGATAAGATAAGTTATGACAAGATAGGATAATATAAGATTTGATAAGAAAATATAAGAAAATAATATCAAGATGAGATATGATATGATAAGATAAGACAATGATAAGATAATATAAGATAGGATGAGATAGGATGAGATAAGAAAATATATGATAAGATAAGATAAAGTGAGATAAGAAAATATATGGATAAGACAAGGATAAGATAAGACAAGATAAGAAAAGATAATATAATTTATGATAAGATGAGAAAAGATATGATATGATAAGATATGATGAGATATGATGATATAAGATAAGATGATAACTAAAACAATGGAAATTCGAATTTGAAATTTGAAACTCTGAATTTTTAGATGAAATTGCACAGAAAACTTGAACACCTCGTGAAGTGATCAAAACGATGAAATCTGGCTTCACAATGAACGTACATATTATAGATCTCCCAAATCCGTTCGATTTGATATGTAATAATGACTATTTCGACTCCCGAATCCAAAGTATGATCTTTTTTCAGAACCACCGTCAAATTAGAAAAAAATCAGAATTGAATCTGATTCTAGAGAACCAAAAGCTTTGATACCAAATGATATGAACCTCACCGTCGTTTGTGATGAAACTCGATAACAATGATGGTTCAAGAACCCAAGGATCGATTTTAAAGAAGAAGAAACCCTGACTTGTTTTCTATGACACAAAGAGAACCTTAGGTATAAGACCTAAGACCCAAATTGATGCTTCGAAAAAAACCAAAGGTATGGGTTAGAGACCACACTCAAGAACAAGAAGGAAAAGTGAGTGATAAGTCTAAGTTGTAGACGCCACAAGAATATTCTTGATAAGTCTGAAAAAGTTCTAAGAAGAACCAAAGAGAAAACTCTTACAAAGAAATTATATTGATCAAAGTTTTTTTTCATACATTGTGAAACCAAACTAGATGAACTTGGCTAAACATGGATCTTTTGGGCATGTCATGTACTCGAACAGACTTTTGACACCCCAAACACATTGTGGATAGAGAATTTGAAGTATTGTGGTCATTTTAGGTGCTTCTAGTTCCATACGGAGTCAAAAAGACCCAATGAGATATATTTAGGCCAAAACTAGACAAACTTTGCTAACCATGGATTTTTTGGGCATGTGATGTACTCAAACTGACTTTTGACACCAAAAACACGTTTCAGATGAGAATTTGGAGTATTGTGGTCATTTTAGGTGCTTCAAGTGCCATTCGGAGTTAAAAAGACCCAATGGGACGTGTTTACTCTCAAACTATACGAACTTGGATAAACTTGAATATTTTGGGCATGACATGTACTTGAATTTACTTTAGACACTCAAAACATGTTTTGGATAAGAATTTGAAGTGTTGTGGTCATTTTAGGTGCTTTTACTGTCATACAGAGTCAAAAAGACTCAATGGGATACGTTTAGGCCCAAACTAGATGAACATGACTAAACTTGGATCTTTTTTGGGCATGACATGTACTCGAATTAACCTTTGACACCCAAAACACATTTGGAATAAGAATTTGGAGTGTTGTTGTCATTTTAGGTGTTTCGAGGTCCATACAGAGTAAAAAAGACTCAATGAGACATGTTTAGGCCCAAGTTAGACAAACTTGGCTAAACATAGGTCTCTAGGGTATGGCATGTACTCAAACTAACTTTTGTCATCTAAAATACGTTTGGCATAAGAATTTTAAGTTTTGTCATCGTTTTAGGCGCTTTTTGTGCTATACGGAGTCAAAAGACCCAATGGGACGTATTTAGGCCCAAACTAAACGAACTTGGCTAAAAATTTTTTGGTAAATTAAAATTTTGTGTAAACCAAAGAAGAAAATAAACAAATATACAAGGGGCATACCCCAGGAAAATGAAACAAAAAAGGAACCAACCAACAAATAAGATGGAGGCACCCAAACACTAACAGAAGATTACAAGAGATAACAGCCTAAAGAAACAGAAGAACCAAGCTTAATTGTCAAAAATAGAAGCATTCAATCCCCAGGCAAGCTGAATGGTTTTGTTATCCTCAGTCACAGAGAATCCTTTAAAGACTCCAAAATCTACCTCTAACGGCATTTGTAATGCAAGCCAAGACCACTTTCTTGTCCCTCATTTTACCCTCAATGACTTGATTATTTCTCTCTCCAGATATGGTAGACAAACGAGCTGAACATAAGCTTCAACATAAGGCCCAAGAAGTAGCCTTTCTTAACTTTCACAAGGAGCTAGGAGATAACTTGATTCCAGTTCCTAGGAGAAGACACCAAGCCACACAATTCTACCAAATAAAACTAGAATAAGGGCAAGAAAATAACAGGTGTTCAGAAGATTCTGAAGGATGCAAGCAAAGTACAAAACTACTAACATTGGAAGACCCAGGAGAGGAGGTCCAAGTAGCCAATCCTATTCGCGGTTGCAAGCCTATTAAGAACAGCAAGCCAAGTAATAAAGCTATATCTGGGATATGCTTCTTAAACCAAATAAGAGGAGCATATCTCACTTTTTCACCAGCTGGAGCCAGTTTCCTATAAGTGTGCCCCAAAGAGAAAAGACCAGAGGGAGAAAGAGTCCAAATCCAAGAGTCCAAAGAGGTAGGGGGAAGATGGACCTCTCTAATTGTGAGAAGCTCATGGGAGTTAGAAATATGCCAGTTCCAAGCTGCATTCTGGATCACTGAGCTCACCTTGGTAGTCCAATCCCAACCAGTACCAAAAAGAATCCTAGGCCCAAAACTTTGAGAAATAGCCCCCAAAGGGTGCCAAGGGTCCAAGAAAAGAGAAATCTGCTCACCATTTCCCACAAGAGCTTTGCAATACCCAGCAAACTTGTCTCTGATTTTCAGAATTTTCCCCCAACTCCAAGAAGGATTAATGGCAAGCTTAACCAAGAAGATAGAGCTCTTCTTGATTAAGAAAAACCTGCCCTAGGACTATTAGAAGGCTTATGGTATCCTCTAACCAGCTCTTGAGATAAGAGGATGTTGTCAGCAAATCTCTTCCCTGGCACAAAAGTAGTCTGGTTGCTGCTAATAAGATCAGGGAGCACTCTCTTTAAGTCTATCAACAAGCATTTTCGAAATGCATTTATAAACAACATTACAACAAGAGATAGGCCTAAAGTCAACAACCTTAGAAGGATTGGGGACCTTAGGGATAAGAGCAATGACAATAGAGTTAACCTGTTTCAATAATGATTGGGAGCTAAAAAAGTCTAAAACAGCCTTAGTAACATCTTTGCCAAAATATGCCAACATCTTTTGAAGAAACCAGCAGAGAAGCCATCTGGACCAGGGGCTTTACTATTCCCCAAACAAAGCATAGTTGTGCGAACGTCTTCCTCTGTATAAAGGTGGTTGAGGATAGCTAAGTGAGCTTGAGAGGGCTTATTAGGGAGAATCTGAGAGAGAACACTCCAATCCACCTCCTAATCAATGTGAGATGTCCCAAGAAAATTCCCATAATAAGAAAGAATTTGATCTTTGATAGCCTGGTCATCAGTAATAAGGTCAGCCTCCTCATTAACCAACTGATTAATTCTGGATCTGACTCTATTCTTCTTTAGTTTCTGAAAAAAGAAAGAGGAATTCTGATCACCCAAGGCAAGCCAATCAACTCTGCTTTTTTTCTTGAGAAAATCTTCTTCTACATTCCTGAGCTTAGTGAAATCAGCAAATCTAATTTTCTCCTCCTCTTAAAGAGAGATGACACTAGGTCAGCTTGCATTTTAGAGAGCCCTTTTAGAAATATCTGAGCAAAAAGAGGTATTAAAATTCTTGAGAGCAAATTTAACAGATTTAAGCTTCTTATAGAGACAAAACATGGCAGTACCAAACACATCAATCTCCCAAGCATCTTTAAGAGCAGCCCAGAAGCCTTCAAAATCCATCCAAAAATCAAAGAACTTAAAAAGAAGGCTTAGGTCTAGCTGAGTTAGCCCTAAGCTGAATAATAATAGGAAGGTGATCAAAGATACCCGGGGTGTCAAAATGGAAAGAAGTAGCAGGAAACTCTGTAGCCCAATCACCATTAACCAAGGCTCTATTGGGCATTGCATGTACTCGAATTGACTTTTGACACCCAAAACATGTTTGAGATAAGAATTTAGAGTGTTGTGGTCATTTTAAGTGCTTCTAGTGCCATATAGAGTCAAAAGGACCCAATGGGACGTGTTTAGGCCGAAACTAGATGAAGTTAGCCAAATAAACTTGGATCGTTTGGGCATGACATTTACTCGAGCTGACTTTTGACAACCAAAACACGTTACGAATAACGAATTTGGAGTACTTTGGTCCTTTTAGGTGCTTCTAATGCCAGAATGAGTAAAATCGACTCTTTAGGACATGTTTAGAATCAAACTAGATGAACTTGGCAAAACTTGGACCGTTTCGGCATGGCTTGTACTCAGACTTACTTTTAACACCCAAAACACGTTCGGGAAAAGAGTTTGGAGTGTTGTGGTCGTTTTAGGTGCTTCTAATGCCAAAAAAGTAAAAAAGATACAATGGGACGTGTTTAGGCCCAAACTAGATGAACTTGACTATATATGGAACTTTTGGGCATGTCATTTGCTCAAATTGACTTTTGACACCCAAAACATGTTTCTGATTTGAATTTGGAGTGTTGTGGTCATTTAGGTACTTCTAGTGCCATACGGAGTCAAAAAGACCACATGGGACATGTTTAGGCACAAACTAGATGAACTTGGCTAAAACGGGACCTTTTGGGTAATGTAATGTACTCGTACTGAATTTTGACACCCAAAACATGTTTCAGATGTGAATTTGGAGTGTTGTTGTCATTTTAGGTGCCTCTAGTTCTGGTCGGAGTAAAAAAGACATATTGGGACATGTTTAAGCCCTAACTAGATGAACTCCGCCAAACTTAGATCTTTTGGGCATGGCAAGTACTCGAACTGACTTTTGACACCCAAAACACATTTGGGATAATAATTTGGAGTGCTGTGATCATTTTAGGTGCTTCTTGTGCCATACAGAGTTAAAAAGACTCAATAGGACGTGTTTAATCCCAAATAAGATGAACTTGGCTAAACTTGGATTTTTTTGGGATGACATGTACTCGAAGTGACTTTTGACACCCAAAACATGTTTAGGATAAGAATTTGGAGTGTTGTCTTCGTTTTAGGTGTATCTAGTGCCATATGTAGTAAAAAAGACCCAATCAGACGTGTTTAGGCCTAAAGTTAACAAACTTGGCTAAACATGGATCTTTTGGGCTTTTCAGGTACTAGAACTGACTTTACACCCAAAATATGTTTGAGATAAGAATTCAGAGTGTTGTGATCATTTTAAATGCTTCTACTGCCATTCGTCGTCGGAAAGACCCATTGGGACGTGTTTAGGCCCAAATTAGATGAACTTGACTAAACTTGGATCTTTTGGACATGGCATGTACTAGAATTAACATTTGACAAAACACATTTGTGATAAGAATTTGGAGTGTGGGGGTTCATTTTGGTTGCTTCTAGTGCCATACGGAGTCAAAAAGACCCAAGGGGACGAGTTTAGGCCCAAAGTAGATGAACTTGGCTAAACATGGATTTTTTGGGCATGACATGTTCTCAAACTGAGTTTTGACACCCAAAACACGTTTGGAGTAAGAATTATAAGTTTGGTGATTGTTTTAGGTGCTTTTAGTGTTATATGGGCATGACGTGTACTCGAACTGACTTTTGACAACCAAAACACGTTCCGGATAAGACTTTGGAGTGTTACGGTCATTTTAGGTGCTTCTAGTGCCATGCGTGGTTAAAAAGACCCAATGAGACGTGTTTAGGCTTAAACTTAACAAAATTGGCTAAACACGAATCTTTTGGGCATGGCAGGTACTAGAACTGACTTTTAGCACATAAAACCCGTTTGTGATAGGAATTTAAAGTGTTATTGTTGTTTTAAGTGCTTCTATTGCCAATCGGAGTCGGAAAGACCCATTAGGATGTGTTTAGACCCACACTAGATGAACTTGACTAAACTTGGATCTTTTGGGCATGGCATGTACTAGAACTGACTTTTGACACACAAAACACGTTTGTGATAAGAGTTTGGAGTGTTGGGGTTGTTTTAGGTGCTTCTAGTGCCATACAGAGTCAATAATTTTAGGCCCAAACTAGATGAACTTGGCTAAACTTGGATCTTTTGGGCATGGCATGTTCTCGAACTGTGTTTTGACACCCAAATCACGTTTCGAATAAGAATTATAAGTTTTTTTTTGTTTTTTGGGTGCTTTTAGTGCTATACGGAGTCAAAAAGACCAAATGTGACGTATTTAGGCCTAAACTAGACGAACTTGGCTAAACTTAGATTTTTTGGGCATGGGTAAACGAACAAGAAGCGAATCGGAAACTAGGAACAAATCGAAGTTGATCAAATTAGAACACTAAGGAAAACTAAATCCTTAAACCCCAATCTTGAGACGCGAGAAGGTTTATCACTCCCTTGTTAAGTCGAAATTATGAATTCTACCAAGAACACAAGAATGCAAAGCAAAAGCTGGCTGAATAATATTAATAACTAAAAGTGTGCGATTTTACATCATATGAGCCTTTATATATTGACCCTAAAATGAAATAAGCATAAAATAAATAAAATAAAATAAAATAAACCCAAAACCTAAATGAGCCCAAAGTCCAAGACCCAACAAACAACTTAAAATAAAAGATAAAACTCTATTTAAGCCCAAAACACATAAAACACATAAACAATGAATTGGGATAAGTGATTATCCTAGGTGACGCCTTGGAATCTTCTAGAACAGCCTATTTGTCATGCACGTCCATGATTTTGACTTGTAAAGCGTCTTTCATCATTTTTGTTCTAGCTCGAGTCATTGGACCGCCAATTTCTTGTAATAGATCTTGCGAGTCTTTGGAAACAGTATCTTGATCCAAAGAAGTAAGTAATGTGTACCTCCTAGACAATGCATCAGCCACAACGGTTTCCTTCCCATGTTTGTATTTGATTATGTACGGAAATGTTTTGATGAACACCAGTCACTTAGTGCGCCTTTTGTTAAGCTTACCCTGGGATTTTAAGAACTTCAAGCTATCATGATCAGAATCAATGATAAATTCCCTCAGCCACAAGTTTTGTTGCCATATTTGAAGCTCCGCATTTGCATTCTTAGGTTTAGGCCAATCTCTTATCGCCTCTTTCTTTTCCTCGAGAAAAATATCTTCACAATTCTGAAAAAGAGAAACAAAAGAACTAGGAAAAACTTGGTCAAGTTCATTAATGTAGAAAAAGGCCTCATTGTACAAAGATACAATCATTGGTTGACATGAAAATTTACTCTTTACCTCAATTTTTTTTATAGAAATTGAATGCTTTCTCTCTCGCTCTAACAATGGCTAAAATGCTCTCTTTTTCTTTTCCCTCAATTTCTTTCCTCTCAATTTCTTTTCGCTCATTTTCTTTACGCTCATTTTCTTTTCTCTCAATCTCTTTTCTCTCATTTTCTTCTCTCAATTTCTTTTCTCTCATTTTCTTTTCTCTCGATTTCTTTTCTCTTATTTGCTTTTCTCTCATCCACACTCTTGGAACCTTGAGTCAGCCTTTGCAAATTTCTTGGCAAATCCTTATAGTAGTGGTTAGGTATAAACCTCTTCCGCATAACCACTTTCATCTCTCCCAAGTGTGAATAGTTCTCTCTCCATTCCTTTTTCTACTTAGAACTAATTGATGCCACCAAATACTCGCATAATCGGCGAACTCCATGGCAGCCAATTTGACTTTCTTATCTTCTGAATAATTATGATAGTCAAACACATGTTCAACTTTTCTTTCCCACTCCAAATACAGCTCTGAATAATTCTTCCCTCGGAACGTAGGGATTATCATTTTAATGATTCCCAAATTGCTATCCCTCTTTTCTCTATTATTCTTTCTCCTCCTTGAACTAGTACTCCCACCATCAGAATATTCTTCCTCCTCTTCCTCTAGCAAACGTCTTGTATTGGATCTTGATCCAGCAGATGATTGTAAACAATCATATCTCACATTCAACAACTTAAATTGATCATTAAATGACTTCATAAACATCTTCATGTCGATCTTTTTTTGTTCTCCGCCGCTACTCATGTTAACAATCTGAAAATAAAAGGATTGTTGTTCACACACTGCTTCACGTGTTTACACTCAAATCATATTCTTAGCACTCGTTTCACTCATGTTTCACTCTATTTTGGCTTTTTCTCAAGATGATCTCACCACTCTTTCCTTTTACCACTCAATCCAGCCCCTTTTATGTTCTTAACAGAATAAAAAATCAACAATTCTTAAGCAGCAATCTGTTATATGGTGACAAATCTAAAAAAACAGAACCTTAAAAACTTAGCTGAAGTAAATGAGGATAGAAGAAGCAAGGAAAACAAAGCTCTGATACCAATTGAAAAGAACCCACTAGGCGACCTGCCCAAGGAACCCTTGGATCAGAACAAGAAGCGAATCAGAAGCTAGGAACAAATCGAAGTTGATCAGATTAGAACCCTAAGGAAAACAAAGTCCTTAAAATGCCAATCTTGAGACGCCACAAGGTTGATCACTCCCTTGATAAGTCAAAACTCTGTATTCTACCAAGAACACAAAAATGCAAAGCAAAATATGTTTGAGTTAAGAATTTAGAGTGTTATGGTCGTTTTAAGTGCTTCTAGTGCCATACAAAGTCAAAATGACCCAATGGGACGTGTTTAAGCCCAAACTAGATAAAGTTGGCTAAACTTGGATCTTTTGGGCATGTCATTTACTCGAACTGACTTTTTACAACCAAAACACATTACGAATAATAATTTGGAGTATTATGGTCCTTTTAGGTGCTTCTAGTGCCATAGGAGGAAAAACGACTTACTAGGACGTGTTTAGAACCAAACAAGATGAACTTGGCAAAGCTTGGATCGTTTGGGCATGGCTTGTACTCAGACTGACTTTTAACACCCAAAACACACTTTTGGATACAAGTTTAGAATGTTGTGGTTATTTTAGGTGCTTCTAGTGCCATACGGAGTCAAAAAGACCACGATGAGACGATTTTAGGCCCAAACTAGATAAACTTGGCTATACTTGGAACTTTTGGGCATGGCATGTACTCAAACTGACTTCTTACACCCAAAGCATGTTTGTGAGAAGAATTTGTAGTGTTGTGTCGTTTTAGGTGCTTCTAGTGTGATATGAACCTCACCGTCATTTTACGATGAAACCCGATAACAATGATGGTTCAAGAACCCAATGATCAATTTTAAAGAAGAAGAAACCCCGACCCGTTCTCTATGACACAAAGAGAACCTTAGGTATAAGACCTAAGACCGAAATTGATGATTCGAAAAGAACCAAAGGTATGGTTTAGACATCACAATCAAGAACAAGAAGGAAAAATGAGTGATAAGTCTAGGTTTTAGACGCCACAAGAATATTCTTGATAAGTCTGAAAAGTTCTAAGAAGATCCAAAAAGAAAACTCTGACAAAGAAATTATATTGATCCAAGTTTTTAATACATTGTGAAATCATGCTTAAATAGAAAAAACTAGAAGTCTAAAGAGTAATAAAGTGTATAAACAACCTAAGCTAAATTTAGAAGATAAATAAAAATATCAATTGCAGTAAATAAGAAACTAGTAATCCACTCAAAAGATTCCTATTGGTTATCCACTTGTAGGTTAGGATTGTCAAAGTGTCATGCTCTAATAGACTCCTATTGGCTGTCCATTTCTTGGTTAGGATTATCAATTTATCTTGGTTCCTTGTCATCATTTAAAATGCCAAGTCATATTCCATGTGGACTGCCATATTGAACGCCACATCATGCTTCATGTGGAATGCCATGTAGGATGCCAACTCATCTCCATGTGGGCTGCCATGTTGCATGCCACATTATGCTCCACAAAAGCCGGCATGTTGGATGCCACATCATGCTCCATCAAGGATGTCATGTTTGATGCCACATCATGATCCATGTGGCTTCCATGTTGGACGCCACAGAATACTCCATGCAGGCTCCCATGTTGGATGCCACGGCATGCTCCATGTAGGCTTCCATATGCCACGTCATACTCCACGTCATACTCATATTGAGTGCTTCAGCCATTCTCTTTTCTCTAGCTCTTTTGATTTACCTGCTTGCTAGTTGAAGTAGATCCATCCTTTGAGCTTGTGCAATCAGATCCTCATCATAGTGTTATACGGAAGTAAACAAGACCCAATGGAACGTGTTTAGGCCCAAACTAGACGAACTTGTCTAAACTTGGATCTTTTGGGTATGGATGTACGCGAACTGACTTTTGACACCTAAAACATGTTCGAGATGATTATTAGGAGTATTGTTGACATTTTAGGTGCTTCTATGGCTATACAGAGTCAAAAACACCCAAATCAGACGTGTATAGGACCAAACTAGATGAACTAGGCTAAATTTGGATATTTTGGGCATGACATGTACTCGAACGGACTTTTGACACCCCTTTAGAGCGTTGTGTTCATTTTAGGTGCTTCTAGTGCCATAGAAAGTTAAAAAGACCCAATGGAACGTATTTAGGCCCAAACTAGATGAACTTGGCTAAACTAGATGAACTTGGGAATGTCAGGTACTCAAACTGACTTTTGACACCCAAAACACGTTTGGGATAAGAATTTAAAGTGTTGTGGTCACTTTAGGTGCTTCTAGTGCCATACGGAGTCCAAAAGAGCCAATGAAATGTGTTTAGGCCTAAACTTGATGAACTTGGCTAAACATGGATCCTTTGGTCATGGCAAGTACTAGAACTGACTTTTGACTCCCAAAACACATTGGGGATAAGAATTTGAAGAGTTGTGGTCGTTTAAGGTACTTCTAGGACAATACAGAGTCTAAAAGATCCAATAAGACGTGTTTAGGCCCAAACTAGACCAACTTTGCTAAACTTGGATCTTTTGGGCATGACATGTAGTCGAACTGACTTCTAACACCTAAAACACATTAGGGATAAGAATTTAAAGTGTTGTGGTCGTTTTAGATACTTCTAGAGCTATACGGAGTCGAAAGGCCCAATGGAGTGTGTTTAGGCCCAAACTAGATGAACTTGGCTAAACTTGGATCTTTTCAGCCTGGCATGTACTGAAACTTATTTTTGACTCTCAAAACACACTTGGGATCAGCATTTGGAGTGTTGTGGTGTTTTTAGGTATGCTTCTAGTGCCATACATAGTCAAAAGGCCTCAATACGGCGTGTTTTGGCCCAAACTAGGTGAACTTGGAAAAACTTGGATCTTTTGGACATGTCATGTGGTCGAACTGACTTTTGATACCCAAAAAAAGTTTTGGATTTAGAGTCCGTTTTGGTCATTTTAGGTGCTTCCAGTATCATATATAGTCAAAAAGCTCCAATGGGGCATGTTTAGGTCCAAACTAGATGAACTTGGCTAAACTTTATTTTTTTGGGCATGGCATGTAGTCGAACTGACTTTTGACACCCACCCAATACACATTTAGGATAAAATTTAGAGTGTTGTGGTCGTCTTAGGTGTTTCTAGTGCTATAATGGGTCAAAAAGAACCAACGGGACATGTTTAGGCCCTAACTAAATGAACTTGGCTAAACTTGGATCTTTTGGGCAAGTCAGGTATTCAAACTGCCTTTTTTGGTAAGCAAAAAAATTTATTAACCTGATAAATACAAACAAATATACAAGGGGCATACCCCAAGATATACAAAGCTACACAGCCAAAAAAGAGATAAGCCTAGCCAAAACAAACCTAAACCCAAAAAAATAAGCCAACTAAATCTCAACGCATTACAAAAAGAAACCAAACTCATCAAAACAAAGAAGCAAATTAACATACTCAGCCCCTAAGGAGGCTAAAAAATCAAAAGGTTGAGATCCCAAAAAGCCTGGAGAGACAGGTTCAACTCTGAGGCAAGGACACCCCTAAACAACCAAAGCCTATCCCTAATGGAGCCCGAGATAACCTTGATCAAAACAGCATTATCCCTATTTCTCTGGAAGATTATGAGGTCCTCTCCCTCCAAATATGGTAGATAAAGGCTGTGAACAGAAACTTCAAAATGGAGCTCACAAGGGACTTACCTTTGGCCTTAACTAGGAGCCAAGAGATCCATTGACACTAGTTGGAGTGGGGGCTGCTCAAACCACATTTAGCTAGAAGACTGTCCCAAATTGACCTTGTGGATTTGCATC
Source organism: Datisca glomerata (assembly GCA_003255025.1). Classification (NCBI taxonomy): domain Eukaryota; kingdom Viridiplantae; phylum Streptophyta; class Magnoliopsida; order Cucurbitales; family Datiscaceae; genus Datisca; species Datisca glomerata. The sequence continues at coordinate 60,623 of QANY01013671.1, read as the reverse complement.
CCACAAAAAGGTGCTCAGCTGACTCACACTCACCCACACAAATTACACATGAAGGGCTAATATATGTAGATGTGGACCAATGTTCCATTCTATCCTTAGTCAGCAACTTGCTTGATAGCCACCCAAGAGAGCTTCCTCTCTTGGTTCCATTCTAAACCTAGGCACATGGCGATTGAACCAAATCAGCTTAGCCCACCTCACACACTCCTTATCTGGAGCAAGGGCTTTATAGGTATCTTTAACAGAGAACCCCCAAAGGGTGCCATTGATCAATAAGAAGCCTCACAGACTCCCCATTGCCAATAGTAACTTTGCAAAAGGGAGAGAATTTATCTCTTAATTTCAGACTCTTTCTCTAAACCCAAGAGCAAACAGAAGGAATAAGAGTAATAAAAATGGAGCTCTTTTTCACTAAGAAGTGAAGCACCAATCCTTCCACAAGGAATAGCAATCATTTGAGATTAAGAACCAAAGGTACCTTGCCACTGAAACTTCATTGGACAGAATCAGCTCTTTGCACCTTCAATGGAACTCAAAGTTAAGGTCTTGGTTAGCAAAATGAAGGATGCTAGAAAGAACCTCCATTACTTAAACAAATAAATAAAGACAAATCGGGTCTCCTTGTCTGATCCCCTTGGCCCCTTTAAAGAACCCTTTCAGTTCGCCATTGATATTGATAGAGAAAGAGGGGGTAGAAATACACTCCATAACACACTTAGCGAAATTTTCTGGGAACCCCAAGCGATCAAGGATCCGGCCAATAAGATGCCAAATCACAGAATCGTAGGCCTTCTTCAAATCAATTTTGGGGGCACACCTTGGGCTATTACCCTTTCTATGGTAGTTTCTAACAAGATCTTGGGATAAGAAAATGTTATCAGCAATTCTTCTCCATGGAACAAAGGCATTTTGGTTCAGGCTGATTAGATCTGGGAGAACCAGCTTCAACTTATCTTCCAAAAGCTTAGTAATACATTTATAGATATCATTACAACAAGAAATAGGCCTAAAATCACTAACCCTAGAGGGGTTAGGGACCTTAGGGATAAGTGGGAGCCAAAGAACTCCAAAACAGCCTCAATAACCTCCTCTCCAATGATTTTCCAGAAAAAACTTCCATTTCAAACTGACTTTTCAAACCCAAAACGCGTTTCAGATAAGAATTTGGAGTGTTGTATTCATTTTAGGTCCTTCTAGTGGCATTCAGAGTCAAAATGACCTAACGAGAGATGTTTAGGTCCAAACTAGATGAACTTGGCTAAATTTGGATCTTTTGACACCCAAAACACGTGTGGGATAAGATTTTTTGGAGTGTTATGGTCGGTTAAGGTGCTTCTAATTCCATAATAAGTTAAAAAGACCCAATGGGACGTGTTTCAGCCCAAACTAGACAAACTTGGCTAAGCTTGGATCTTTTGCGATTGCATGTACTCGAACTGATTTTTGACAACCAAAACATGTTTGGGATAAGAATTTGGGGTGTTTTTGTTGATTTAGGTGCTTCTAGTGCCTTACGGAGTCAAAAAACCCCAATGGAATGTGTTTAGGCCCATACTAGATGAACTTGGCTAAATTTAGATCCTTTTGGGTATGGCATGTACTCGAGCTGACTTTTGACACCCAATACACATTTGGAATATGAATCTAGAGTGTTGTGCTCGTTTTAGGTGCTTCTAGCGTCATACAGGGTTGAAAACACCCAATGGACATGTTTAGGCCCAAACTAGATGAACTTGGCTAAACTTGGACCTTTTGGGCAAGGCAAGTATTCAAACTGACTTTTTAAACCCTAAACACTTTTCAGATAAGAATTTGGAGTGTTGTATTCATTTTAGGTCCTTCTAGTGACATACAAAGTCAAAAAGACCTAATGGGAGATGTTTAGGTCCAATCTAGATGAACTTGGCTAAACTTGGATCTTTTAGGCATGTCATGTACTGGAACTGACTTTTGACACCCAAAACACGTGTGGGATAAGATTTTGGAGTGTTATGGTCTTTTAAAGTGCTTCTAGTTTCGTAAGAAGTCAAAAAGACCCAATATGACGTGTTTAGGACCAAATTAGATGAACTTGGCCAAGCTTGGATCTTCTGGGATTGCATGTACTCGAACTGTCTTTTGACAACCAAAACATGTTTGGGATAAGAATTTGGAGTGTTGTTGATTTAGGTGCTTCTGGTGCCATAACGAGTCAAAAAAACCCAATGAGATATGTTTAGGCCCAAACTAGATGAACTTGGCTAAATTAGGATCTTTTGGGGCATGGCATGTACTCGAAGTAACTTTTGACACCCAAAACACACTATGGGATAAGAATTTAGTGTGTTTTGGCCACTTTAGGTACTTCTAGTGCCATACAGAGTCGAAAAGATGTAATGGGATATGTTTAGGACCAAACTAGATGACTTGGCTAAACTTGGATCTTTTGGGCATGTCAAGTATTCAAACTGACTTTTGACATCCAAAATATGTTTTGGATAAGAATTTGAAGTGTTGCAGTCATTTTCGGTGCTTCTTACCTACGGAGTTGAAAAGACTCAATAGGAGATGTTTAGACCCAAACTAGATAAACTTGGCTAAACTTGGATCTTTTGGGAATGTCATGTACTTGAACTGACTATTGACATCCCAAACACGTTTCGGATGAGAATTTGGAGCGTCGTCGTCATTTCAGGTGCTTCTAGTGCTATTCGGAGTCAAAAAGACCCAATGGGACGTGTTTCGGCCCAAACTAGATGAACTTGGCTAAACTGGGTCTTTCGGGCATGGCATGTACCCGAAAATTAAAAAACATTTGGGATAAGAAAATTTGAAGTGTTGTTGTCGTTTTAGATGCTTCTAGTGCCATACAGAGTAAGAAAGATGCAATGGGACTTGTTATGCCCAAACTAGACGAACTTGGGTAAACTTGAATCTTTTGGGCATGTCATGTACTCGCGCTGAATTATGACACCTAAAATATGTTTGGGACAGTAATTTTGAGTGTTGCGGTAGTTTTTGGTGCTTCTAGTGTCATACGGAGTCAAAAGACCCAATGGGACGTGTTTAGGGCAAAACCAGATGAACTTGGCTACATTTGGATCATTTGGGCATGACATGTACTCGAACTGAGTTTTGACACCCAAAACACATTTGGGATAAGAATTTGTAGTGTTGTCATCATTTTAGGTGCTTCTAGTACCATACAGAGTGAAAAAGATCCAAATGGATGTGTTTAGGCCCAAACTAGATGAACTTTGCTAAACTTGGATTATTTGGGCATGACATGTACTCGAACTGACTTTTGACACCCCAAACATGTTTGGAAAAAGAATTTGGAGTGCATTTTTTGCTTACAAAAAAAAAGATTTGGAGTGTTATGGTTGATTTTGGTGCTTCTAGTGTGGTATGAACCTCACCGTCGCTTTGCGATGAAAGCCGATAACATTGATGGTTCAAGAACCCAATGATCAATTTCAAAGAAGAAGAAACTTTGACCCATTTTCTATGACACAGAGAACCTTAGGTAAAGACCTAAGACCCAAATGGATGCCTAAAAAAGAACCAAATGTATGGTTTTGACGCCACACTCAAGAAAAAGAAGGAAAAGTGAATGATAAGTCTAGGTTTTAGATGCCACAATAATATTCTTGATAAGTCTGAAAATAACTAAGAAGAACCAAAGAGAAAACTCGCACAAAGAAATTATATTGATCAAAGTTGTTTAATATATTATGAAACCATGCTTAAATCAAAGTTGTCTAAAAAGTCCTAAAGTGTTTAAATAACCTAAACTAAATTTAAAAGATAAAGAAATATAATTGCAATAAATAAGGAACTAGTAATCCACCCAAAAGATTCCTATTGGCTGTCCACTTGTAGGTTAGGATTGCGAATGTGTCATGCTCTAATAGACTCCTATTTGCTGTCCACTTCTAGGTTAGGATTGCTAAGTTGTCTTGCTTCCTTGTCATCATTTATAATGACATGTCATGCTCCATGTGGACTGCCATATTGAACGCCACATAATGCTCCATGTGTAATGCCATGTAGGATGCCACATCATCTCCATGTAGGCTGTCATGTTGGATGCCACGTCATGCTCCATGTCGGCTGCCATGTTGGTTGCCATGCCATGGTCCATGTAGGATGTCTTGTTATACGGCATGTCATGCTCCATGTAGGCTTGTCATACTCCATGTCATGCTCACCATCATGATCCACATCATATTCCCATTGAGTGCTTCATTCATACTTTTTCTCTAGCTCTTGTGATTTGGCCTCTTGGTACTTGAAATGGATCCATCATTTGAGGTTGTGCAACTGAATCCTCATCATTACATCCTGCTTGAGAAGGATTTATCCTCAAATCATCACCTACATCAAATGGGAACGAGTTAGTTACATTAAATTTAGCATTTACATTGTACTCACCGGGAAGATCAAGCTTGTAGGCAATGTCATTGATTTTTGCAAGGACTTGGAATGATCCATCCCCTTTAGGCAACGATTTTGTTTTCCTTTGTGTAGGAAACTTTCCATCATGCATGTGCTCCCAAACTCAAACTCCAGGTTGTTAAACAAACTTCAAACTCCCCTTGTAGGCTTGCTTAGTATATTGACCATTCTTACTTTCAATGTTATCTCGGAACTTGACATGTAAATTCTTCATAAAATCTGCATTTTTCTTACCCACAAGATTAGCATGCTTATTTGTAGGTAAATGTAAAATATGTATAGGAGTTGAAGGATTATAGCCATAAACAATCTCAAAAGGAGAAAGAGAAGAAGTAGAATGAAGAAACCTATTATATGCAAACTTAAAATGTGGTAAACACTTCTCCCATTACCTTAAATTCTTTTGAATGATAACTACCATAAATTTTCCCATTAGCGCACACAAGACATGATTCATCAACCTCATGAAAGTATTAGGTGCATTAGTTAAACCATATATCGTTACTAACCACTCATGCAATCCATGTTTAATTTTAAGTGTTGTTATCCATTCATATCCCTATTTCATTCTACTTTGATGATATCCATTTTTAAGATCAATTTTAGTAAACAAGCAAGAACCATGCAATTCATCAAACATACCAACTAACCTAGGAATGAGATGGTGATGCTTTACAGTGATGTTATGGCTCGTCGATCAACGCACATCGTCCATGTCCATTCCTTCTTAGACACAAGCAATATAAGAACCGTACTAGGGCTCATGCTTCCATGGGCATACCCCTTTTCCATGAGCTTGCTCACTAGTCTTTACAGCTCCTTTGTCTCATCTGGATATCTTCTATGAGCGGGTTTATTTTGGATGGGAGCTCCGGGTATGAAGTCAATTTGGTGCTCAATTCCCCGAATCAGTGGCAACACTTTTGGCCTCTCCTCAGGGAATACATCTTCAAAGTGTTGTAAAAGATATACAAAAACGCTAGGCAAATAGTGGTTAAATTCGTTAGTGATAAGAAACCTCTTTGTACAAAAGTATAAGCAAAGGCGGGTCCAAACTCAAAGCTCTTTTAATCTCACTCTCTCTTGCATAAAATCTCTACTTTTTTCTCTCTTGATTTTTCTCTCTCCTTTCGGTCAACTCTCTATTTTTCACTCTTTTCTTTTGCTCAACCATTCCTTTTTTTTGAACTATCACTCTCTTGATTTTTCTCATGTCTCTCTTTTTCATTCTCGATCTCTCTTTGTTTTTCATTCTATCTTTTCAACTTCAATTGATCTTCTAGCACTTGATTAAGGGTGAGAGGTACAAGAGTAGTGGGTTTCTATCAGTTACAAAAGAATATCTATTTTTGTAAGGTTACGAGTGACTTTTCTATCACATTGCCACAGCCTCCCCAAGAGAATATGACTTACTTGCATTGGCACTACGTCACACAAAACTTCATCATTGTACTTTCCCAATAGAGAAAGAAACTAACACTTTCTTATCCATCTTGATTTCTCCACAATCACTCAACCGTTTCAGCGTGTATGGGTTAGGATGTTTTGATATAGGCAAGTTTAGTTTTTTCACCATGTAAGTGCTAGCCACATTAGTACAACTTTCCCCATTAATAATCATACTACACACTTAGTATGGAAAATATTTTCTCGTTATACCTTCTCATCTTTGGCTAGGGCACTAAGAGCTCTTCTTTTCATTGAAATTTTCCCATCGACCGATTCTTTAAATGTCACTTGCATCCTCTAGTGGTGGCATGGACTCCTCTTTGGATTCACTTTCAGTTTCCACATTCTTGCCTTGTAATGATGGAATCTTCATCTCAATGCTACCCAAATTGTTATTCACCCTCGCACCAGACCTATCTTCTCTATTTTCATGTCAGAATATCCTATCTCTAACCACACGGCCTAATCTGTCCATGTTAGAATATCGCTCCTCTTCATCAAGGTATTTCCCAAATTCTTCCCCATACTTAACCCTAGGTAATCGTCTCTCCCTTCGATGCCTCATAGGATCTCTAGGTTTCTCTACCCTTGTTTCCACCCGATCAATCCTCTCATGCAATCGTTCAAGCCCCTCTCCTAATGTTTTCTTAAATTCACCCACTAGTGCCTCCATTTGTAACTTCAACCTACCATCTTCCACTGTTCCTCCACTACCGCTGCTGTTTGACATACTTGAAAGAGAAGATGAAGATTAGTAGAAGAAAAATTAAGGACCTTACAATCTTTCCCTCACGTGTTTACACCCAAAGTTTGAGGTTCACTCAATTTTTTTCCGCTCGTGTTTCACACAATATATCTGGCTTTTACCCTCTTATGATCTCACACACTCTTGCCTTTTACCACTCTAAGTTTTCACTTTTGGTTCTTGATCAAACTAGCAAATGAATCTGGAATTTCAAGTAACAACCAAAAGACCTAAACAAATCAAATCCTATGAGAAGATAAGAAAAGGAAACAACTAAGGGATAAAATTAGAGATAAGAAAACAAAAGGAGATAAACTTATACTATCTTTTTTTTCACAGTAGATAAGATCGGATAAGATAAGGTAAGGATAAGATAAGGAAAGATGAGATAAGAAATTATATGATAAGATAAGACAATGATAAGATAAGATAAGATGTGATATGAAAATATATGATAAGATAAAGCAAGGATAAGATAAGATGAGATGAGATTAGAAAAGATATGATATCATAAGACAAGGATAAGATAATAAGATGAGATTACAAAAAATATGATTAGATAAGACAAGGATAATATATGATAAGATGAGATAAGAAAAGATAAGATAAGTTATGAAAAGATGAGATATGATATGATAAGATGAGATAAGATATGATATGATATGATATGATATGATATGACAAGATAAGATGATAAGGTGATAAGATGATAAAATGATAAGATGATAAGATTATAGAATCTTTTATTTAATTTTCAAATTAGATTTGTAAAAATAGAGATGAAAAGTGTTTAATTGTTTTACTGTGTAGAACAATTAAACACCTCGGGAAGTGATCATCAAAACAATGAAATCTGGATTCGCAATCCACGTAAAGATTGTAGATCTCACAAATCTGTTCGATTTGATACGCAATAACGACTATTTCGATTCTCGAATCAAAAGTTATGATCATTTTTCAGAATCACCGTCAAAATCAAGAAAAAAAATCAGAACTGAATCTGACTCTAGAGAACCAAAAGCTCTAATACCAATTATATGAACCTCACCGTCGCTTTGCGATGAAACCCGATAACAATGATGGTTCAAGAACCCAATGATCGATTTTAAAGAAGAAGAAATCCTGACCCGTGTTCTGTGACATGGCAGCCTACTTGATGAACACGTTTTTGTAGTTTCTTTATCCTTTTCAATTGTTTTAGTATGCTAATTAGACTATCCAATTGCCTTCATGACATGGACAAAGCCTTGAATTTCATTTGGAGCCACATTGGGTTTCAATTTTCCAGGATCATTCCAACTCTCTTGAATCAGCCCATTAAGTGGTTTCTTGAAATTTTGGGCTCTAAGTCTTGTAATTGGTGTTTTGTAAGTTCAGCTTCATTCCCGTGTGTATGTTCAGCCCCACGTCCATGTTCAGTTCCTAGATTTGCATCATTCTCCCCGTCTTGAGAAGGATTTGTCCTCAAATCAACACCTGCATCAAAAGGAGATAAATCAGCAACATTAAAGCTTGTACTGACACTGTACTCACCTGGTAAGTCGAGCTTGTAAGCATTGTCATTAAGGCGTTCCACCACTTGAAATGGTCCATCACCCCGAGGTAGGAGCTTTGAACGCCGTTGTTCTGGAAAATGATCTTTTCTTAAGTGCAACCAAACCCAATCTCATGGTTCAAACACTATCTTCTTGCGTCCCTTGTTGGCTTGGTTGACATATTGTTCAGTCCTCATTTCAATATTCAGTCGTGCCTTCTCATGAATTCGCTTTACGAATTCAGCCTTCTTTTTTCCGTCTAAGTTTACACGTTCACTCAAAGGTAAAGGAATAATATCCAAAGGAGACAAATGATTAAATTCCTAAACAGTTTCAAATGGTGAAACCTTAGTTGCAGAATGTGCACTTCTATTGTAAGCAAATTCAGCATGTGGCAAACAATCTTCCCATGTTTTCAAGTTCTTCTTAATGATAGCACACAATAAAGAAGACAAAGTTCTATTCACTACTTTAGTTTGACCATCAGTTTGTGGATGACAAGTAGTAGAAAACAATAACGTGGTTCCCGACTTTCTGACAAAGTCTTCCAAAAGTAACTAAAAAACTTTGCATCCCTCTCTGAAACAATGGTCTTGGGCATGCCATGTAACCTAACAATTTCTTTGAAGAACAAATCAGCTATATGTGATGCATCATCAGTTTTATAACATGCAACGAAGTGTGCCATTTTAGAAAACTTATCAACCATCACAAAAATTGAATCTCTCCCCCTCTTAGTTCTAGGTAAACCCAAAACAAAATCCATAGAAATATCAGTCCAAGGTCATTGGGTATAAGCAAATGGGTGTACAAGCCATGAGGTTTTAACTTAGACTTAGTTTGTTTACATGTGATACATTTTTTACAGATTCTTTCGACATCATGCTTCATATGAGGCCAAAAGAAATGTTCATGCAAAACTTCAAAAGTCTTAGCTACTCCAAAATGGCCCATTAATTATCCTCCATGATCTTCTCTCACAAGCAATCCACGCAAAGAACACATAGGCACACAATTTATTTTTCCTAAACAGAAATCCATTATGCCTATAAAAATTATCAATTGCCACCTTTTCATATGCATTGAACACATTACAAAAATCAGAATCTTGTGCATACAAATCCTTATTGTATTCAAAACCAAGCAATTTTGTGTCTAAAATTGAAAGTAAAGCATACCTTCGAGACAATGCGTCAACAACCACATTTTCCTTACCTTCCTGATATTTGATCACACGAGGAAATATTTCAATGAATTCTACCCACTTGGCATGTTATTTGTTCAACTTTTGATGTCCTTTCAAATACTTCAAGGATTCATGATCGTGTGAATTACAAACTCCTTTGGCCATGGATAATGCTGCCAATTCTCTAATACCCTTACCAAAACGTACATCTCTTTATCATAAGTGGGATAGTTTAGGGCTGCCCCACTCAACTTTTCACTAAAATAGGCCACAGGATGACCCTCTTGCATCAAAATAGGTCCAATACCTTTTCCTCAGGCATCACACTCAATTTCAAATGTTTTAACAAAGTTAGGTAAAATAAGCAATGGTGCATTAGTTAAATTTTCTTCGATCAAATTGAATGCCTTTTGTTGTACATTTTCCGCTTAAATGGAATATTTTTCTTGACGACTTCAGTAAGAGGGGTGGCCAAGCTACTAAAATCACGCACAAACTGTCTATAGAAGCTTGTTAAGCCGTGAAAACTCCTCACCTGGCTGATTGTTGTAGGCGTTGGCCACTCTTGAACTACCTTCACCTCTTCCTTGTCCACCTCAATTCCTTTAGAACTAACAATAAAACCAAAAAACACAAGCTTATCTGTGCAAAAACTGCACTTCTTGAGGTTAGCAAACAACTTTTCTTTCCTTAGCACATCTAAAACAGATTTCAAATGCACTACGTGTTCTTCCAAGTTTTTGCTATAGATTAGGATATCATCAAAATATAAAACTACAAATCTACCAATAAATGCACGTAAAACATGGTTCATCAAACGCATAAATGTGCTCGGAGCATTGGTTAAATCAAAAGGCATCACTAACCACTCGTACAAACCGTTTTTAGTTTTAAAGGCAGTTTTCCATTCATCACCTTCTTTCATTCTAATTTGGTGATATCCACTCTTAAAATCAATCTTTTTAAAAATCCAAGAACCATACAATTCATCCAGCATATCATGTCTAGGAATAGGATGACGATACTTTACCGTTATGTTGTTAATGGCTCAGCAATCTACGCACATCCCTCCATGGACCATCCTTCTTCCGAACTAGCAGCACCAGAACTGCACAAGGACTCATACTTTCACGCACATTACTCTTCTCCAATAATTCATTTACTTGCCTTTAAAGTTTCTTTGTTTCTCGGGATTACTTTTATAGGTAGGTCGGTTTGGAATTGATGCACCAGGTTTGAAATCAATTTGATGTTCAATTCCACGAATCGGTAGTAAGCCATGAGGAACCTCTTCAGGAAAGACATTATCAAACTCCTGCCAAAGAGAAATAATAATGCTCGGTAAAGAACCGGCGATATCATTAGTACTAAAAAAGGCCTCCTCGTACATAAGTACAAAAGGGATTGATGTGAAATAATGCTCTCTTGATCTCACTTTTTTTGCAATGTAATTGAATTTTTCCTCTCTCGCTCTCACTATGGATGGAATGCTCTCTTTTTATTTTCCCTCAATTTCTTTTCTCTCAATTTCTTTTCCCTCGATTTTTTTCCTTTCAATTTCTTTTCTCTCATTTTTCTCGACCTCTCTCTCTGACTGTCAATCTCTTTTTCACTCTTCTTCTTGTTCACTCTCTTTCTTTTGTAACCTCACTTGATCTTCATAAATCTGATTTGGTGTCATTGAAACAAGAGTATTCAGCTTTTGATAAAAACTCATATAGTAGTGGTTTGGTACAAAACACCTCCTCATGAGTCATTTCATCTCCTCCCAAGTGTCCACGGGTGGCTATCTATTTCTCCTCCTATGATTCAGTTTCCCACCAAAAGATGGCATAATCGGTGAATCCAGTTGCAGCAACTTAATCTTCTTCATCTCTAAATAATTGTGACAATCAAACATCATCTCCACTTCAGTTTCCCACTCTAAGTTAGCTTCCAGATCATTTTTACCTTGGAAAGATAGAGATTTTTATCTTAATGTTCCCTAAATCATTATCTCCCTTAGGTCTACCCATCCTTGCTTGTTTATTCCCACAACCGCACTCAAACCTGCCCCGGTTAAAATATGGCTCTTTAAACACCTCCAATTCCGCTTCTTCCTCAACATTCTCCCACCGAACACGCCTAACTTGCTGCCTATTGTGAAGACCATGTTTCTGCCCCTAGCTGTTTCCATTTTTACCATATCTAACCTCTTCTGAATAGGTTCTAATTAAGCTTTCAACATACGCCTCATTCCCCCCAACATCGTTTGCATTTGAAGGTTCTAAATGACTTGTTGTTGAACTTTTTCAAATACATCTTCGTCTTGATTATTGGACATGTTTAGAATCTGGAAAATAAGATTAGAAACCTCACAAACACTCTCTCACATGTTTCACTCAAGAATGATACACTCACTCTCGTGTTTTCACTCTAAATGGATTTTACCCTTTTATGGTCTCACACACTCTTGCCTTTTCCCACTCTTTTGTGTCTATTTAGCCTTTAATCAAATTCAAGAAACAAAATCAAAATATCCAGCAACAATTAAAAATGAGAAACAAACTAAACTCACAAAGGGTCAAGAATTTGAGTGCAAAAGAAAATGAATAGAATACATGGTTTCTATGGTTTCAATAATACCAAAAATTCACACAAGTTTGTAACAAACTTTAATGATTTTTTTCTGGATTTTTTGTCAAAAAAAAAATTTAGAAAATGTGAAACAAGATTGAAACAAAAAGAATTCTTAGTGATTATTTTGTAGACTCCTCGTCTTCTTTTTTTTCCATTCTTATCTCCTTTTTTCTCCTTTTTTTCTGCTTTTCTTTTTCTGCTTTTTTTCTCTATTTTTTATACAGCAAGAAATAAGAAAAATAAAGACAAAGGATAGTCACTTAACCAAAGCTTTGATATCAAATGATATGAACCTCACTGATGATTTGTGACGAAACCCGATAACAATGATGGTTCAAGAGCCCCAAGAATGTGAAAGACAAGATTGTTGAGCCTTAACCCGTTATAGCAAGATAAGAACTAAGAATACGAAGGATAGAAACGTCACACCAAGAAACCTAAGGATCACTCAAGAATCAAGGTGATAAGTTTGGTTGTTTAAACGCCACAAGACTAACTTGATATGTTCAAAGAGTTCTTTCAAGAACAAAGAGGATGCACCTCACAATAACATAAACTTTTTTTCAATATTCATAACATGTTTAGGCCCAAACTAGTTTTCAATATTCATAACATGATCGTTTTAGGTGTTTCTTGTGCCATACGGAGTAAAAAAGACCCAATGAGACGTGTTTAGGCCCAAACTAGATGAACTTGGCTAAACTTGGATCTTTTGAGCATGGCATGTACTCGAACTGACTTTTGATACCCAAAACACTTATGGGATAAGAATTTAGAGTATTGTGGTCATTTTCTATGCTTCTAGTGCCATTCGAGGTCAAAAGACCCAACGAGATGTATTTAGTAGGTCCACACTAGATAAACTTGGATCTTTTGGGCATGGCATGTACTCGAACTGACTTTTGACACCCAAAATATGTTTGGAATATGAATTTGGAGTGTTATGATATTTTTGGCTCTTCTAGTGCCATACAGAGTAAAAAAAAGACCCAATGAGACGTGTTTAAGCCCAAATTAGATGAACTTGGCTAAATCTGGATCTTTTGTAAACGCATGTACCGAACTGACTTTTGACACCCAAAACACCTTTGAGATAAGAATTTAGAGTGTTTTGACCGTTTTCGGTGCTACTAGTGTCATTCAGAGTCAAAAAGGCTCAATAGGATGTGTTTAGGCCCAAACTAGATGAACTTGACTAAACTTGGATCTTTTGGGTATGACAGATACTCCAACTGACTTCTGACACACAAAACATGTTGGTGAGAAGAATTTGGAATGTTGTACTCGTTTTAATTGCTTCTAGTGCCATACAGAGTCAAAAAACCCCACCGGGATGTGTTTAGGCCCAAACTTGATGGTGTTGGCTAAACTTCGATCTTTTGGGCATGGCAATGTACTCTAACTGGCTTTTGACACCTAAAACACATTCCCGATAAGAATCTGGAGTGCCGTGGTTGTTTTAGGTACTTCTAGTACCATACGGAGTCAAAAAGACCCGATGGGACGTGTTTGGGCCCAAAGTAGATGAACTTGGCTTAACTTGGATCTTTTAGGCATGGTATGTACTCGAATTGACTGTTTACACCCAAAACGGTTGGGATATGAATTTGGAGTTTTGTTGTCATTTTTGGTGTTTCTAATGCCATACAGAGTCAAAAAGACCCAATGTGACGTGTTTAGACCCAAGGTGGATGAAGTTGGCTAAACATGGATCTTTTGGCATGGCATGTACTCGAACTGGCTTTTGACACTCAAAACACGTTCCAGATAAAAATTTGGAGTGCTGTGATTATTTTAGGTGCTTCTAGTGCCATACGGAGTCAAAGAGATCCAATGTGACGTGTTTAGACCCAAGCTAGATGAAGTTGGCTAAACTAGGATTTTTTGGCATGGCATGTACTCGAACTGGCTTTTGACACTCAAAACACATTCCAGATAAGAATTTGGTGTGTTGTGGTCATTTTAGGTGTTTCTAGTGTCATACGGAGTCAATGAGATCGAATGGGACATGTTTAGGCCCAAACTAGACGAGCTTGGCTAAACTTGGATCTTTTGGGTATGGCATGTACTCAAACTGACTTTTGACACCCGAAACACATTTGGGATATGAATTTGGAGTGTTTTGGTCATTTTAGGTGCTTCTAGGTCCTTACGGAGCAAAAAGAACCAATGGGATTTTTTTTCGTAAACAATTTGTACAAACAAAAAGATACTTACACATGTACCAGCAAATAGAAAATTTGAGTTTTATAGAGAAGCTCATAAACTAGTAGGAAAGCAAGATTAAAAATTACATACTAAAGCTAGAGAGCTAGTAATATGTAAAACAGTAGAACAATAGTGAATCTGAGCCTCAAGGCTTTATAAATCAGCCGAAGGATGCAAAAAAGAAGAGTTTACAAAATGGTTGGCTTAAGACCCCATCTGTCTAGTAAAAGTAGATTAATGTCACTTGTGCCATAGTTCTTGGAGTTCCAAAGCCTCAATCTTACTACTTGTGAAATTGCATCAATAAGGGCCTTAGAATCTCTAATTTTTTTTCCGGTAAATTAAAATTTTGTATAAACTGAAGAAGAAAAATACAAATATACAAGGGACATACCCCAGGCAAAAGAAACAAAAAAGGAACCAACCAACACACAAGATGGAGGCACCCAAACACTAACAGAAGATTACAAGAGATAACAGCCTAAAGAAACAGAAGAACCAAACTTAATTGTCGAAAATAAAAGCACTCAAACCCCAAGCAAGCTGAATGGTTTTGTTTTCCTCAGTTACAGAGAATCCTTTAAGACTCAAAAATCTAATTCTAATGGCATTTGTAATGCAAGCCAAGACCATTTTCTTGTCCCTCATTTTGCCCTCAAGACTCGAGTATTTCTCTCTCTCCAGATATGGTAGACAAACGAGCTGAACATAAGCTTCAACATAAGGCCCAAGAAGTAGTCTTTCTTAACTTTCACAAGGATCCATGAGATAACTTGATTCCAGTTCCTAAGGGAAGACACCAAGCCACACAAACCAACCAATTTCTGCCAAATAAAACTAGAATAAGGACAAGAAACAAACATGTGTTAAGAAGATTCCAAAGGATGTAAGCAGAGTACACAACTACTAACATTGGAAGACCCAGGAGAGGAGGTCCAAGCAGCCAATCTATCCGCGGTTGGAAGCCTATTAAGAACAGCAAGCCAAGTAATAAAGTTATATATGGGAATATGCTTCTTAAACCAAATAAGAGGAGCCCATCTCACTTTTTCACCAGCTGGAGCCAGTTTCCTATTAGTGTGCCCCACAGAGAAAAGACCAGAGGGAGAAAGAGTCCAAATCCAAGAGCCCAAAGAGGACTCTTTAGGAGGATGAAGATGGACCTCTCTAATTGTGATAAGCTCATGGGAGTTAGAAATAGGCCAGTTCCAAGCTGCATTCTGTATCAGTGAGCTCACCTTGGTAGTCCAATCCCAACCAGTACCAAGAAGAATCCTAGGCCCAAACCTTTGAGAAAGGGCCCCCAAAGGGTGTCAAGGGTCCAAGAGAAGTGAAATCTGCTCACCATTTCCCACAAGAGACTTTGCAATACCCAGCAAACTTGTCTCTGATTTTCAGAATTTTCCTCCAACTCCAAGAAGGATTAGTGGCAAACCTCACCAAGAAGATAGAGCTTTTCTTGATCAAGAAAAACTTGCACCAATCCTTCCAAATCGATGCTTTATCTAAAGAGACCAGAAACCAGAAATGCTTAGCCACAACTACTTCATTAGTTAGAGAGAGATCTCTAAGGTCCAAACCTCCTTGGGACTTATCAAGGCACAAGTCACTCCAAGCCACTTTAGCACCAGAATGCTTTACAGCCGATGCGTTCCACAAGTAATTACTAATAACCACCTGAATCATATTCAAGATCTTCTTGGGAAGAATAAATAAGCCATCCCAGTATTGAAAAATAGCATATAGCACGGATTTAACCAACTGTAATCTTCCAGCATAAGAAATGTAGTTAGACTCCCAAGACTTCACCCTAGCTGTGATATCAACCCCCGAGCTCCCTATAATTCCCACTGCCACCATTGACCCTCCATCTAACAAATTACCACTCCCATTGAATCTGATTCAGAAGAAGAATGGACAGTTGTCACCAAAAAAGAAATTAAGGAGAAAGTCTCCTTTAGTGGAGAAAAGCTTAGCTATTGTTCCAAGTTTCAATGATTTGGAGCGTAGTTCTTTGGATAGCCCTATAGCCATGCTCCCACCCATACAAGAGGCTCCCCATGCTGAGGAGGAGATGAAGATGGGTACTGATCAGCCACTGCCCAATCCATCTATGATTAATCTTGCCACTTGGAATGTGAGAGGCTTCAATAGTACTCTAAAGCAAGCGGAGGTCAGGAATTTGTGTAGAGAATTTCAACTGAATTTGTGCTCTTTTGTGGAAACTAAGGTGAAATTCCCTAAGTTTTCTTCAATTGCTCAAAGTGTGTTCCCTAATTGGCAGATTCTAGCTAATTATGATTTTTCTCAAGGAGGGTGGATTTGGGTTGCTTGGAATCCAGAAATGCGTGAGGTGGAGAGTATTTTTTTTACCTCCAATCAGACTATTTTGTGTAAAATCACTTTGACGCTCTAAGGAATGGTTTTATTTGCTTCTTTCGTGTATGCTTCAAACTCTAGCTCTGAGAGAATTGCGCTTTGGAACAGCCTTGTTCAGCACTTTGGAAAGTGTGCTCAATCCCCTTGGATTATTATCACAGGTGACTTTAATGAATCTTTACACCCCAATGAGAAGGTAGGAGACAGGTTTG
This sequence comes from Datisca glomerata, assembly GCA_003255025.1. Lineage (NCBI taxonomy): Eukaryota > Viridiplantae > Streptophyta > Magnoliopsida > Cucurbitales > Datiscaceae > Datisca > Datisca glomerata. Next base: position 43,853 of record QANY01013671.1, on the reverse strand, counting down.
AATGGGACACTGGAATGAGGGAGTTCGGAGAGTGCTTATTCAGAATCGAAGTGGGACCACCCTTATACTGGCTGCCAACTTACTTGGAGTAATCGCCATGATGATGGTACCTATATCATGAAAAAATTGGATAGAGCTTTAATCAACTCTTTGTGGTTAGATTTTTTCCCTTCTTCTACTTGCACTTTTCATTCTTCGGGTGCTTCTGATCATAGCCCCATCATTATTAGGGGGGGGGGGGGTGGAAGAAATGCCAGACCTAAGACTTGCTTCAGATTCTTTGATTTTTGGATTGATAGAGAGGGTTTTTGGCCGGTGGTCGAAAGAGCATGGGGAGTTGAGGTGAGGGGTTCAGCCATGTTTAAGCTGACTTCTAAGCTCAAACCAGTTAAGAAAGCTCTCAGGAGATTTAATCAGGCATCTTGCAATGATATTTCAGCTAGGGCTCAGCTAGCAAGGAGTAAATTGAGTGCTATCAAGGTGCTCTTGCTTCTGACCCTTCTAATGCTTCTCTCCAAACCGATGAGAAATTGGCTTATAATGACTTCATTGAGCTTAGAAACGCTGAGGAGAGCTTCTTGAGGCAAAAATCTAGAGTGCAATGACTGAGTTTGGGGGATCAAAACACCTCCTATTTTTTCCAAAAATTGAGGAAAAATAGGTCTAGAGCTAAAATTAATCAGCTTGAAGATCACAATGGTGTCATGTTGACTGACCCTTATAAGAATAGCCAGCATATTGTCCAGGCTTTCACTGACCTCTTGGGCACTCCCAACATTGAAAGAGAGCTGGATTGGGGTATTCTTGACCCCATATTGGCTAAAAAGCTTAGTTTGCATCAGATTGAGCTTCTCAACCGGGCTATCACCCCAGAGGAGATAAAACAGGTGATTTTAGCTTTAATAGCTCTAAAGCTCCGGGTCTAGATGGTTTTTCAGCTGGCTTCTTCAAAAGACCGTGGCATATCGTTGGAGAGGAGGTTATTGAGGCTTTTTTGGAGTTCTTTGGCTCCCAATCTTTATTAAAACAGGTCAACACTACTACTGTTTCCCTTATCCCTAAGGTCCCTAACCCCCCAAGGTCCCTTATCCCTAAGTTCTTTGCCTCCAAATGATTAAAGCAAGCAGCAAAATCAATAGTACTGTCCTTCCACTTGAAATCACCACCACAATTCTCATTAGGGTTCAAAATAGCGTTGAAATCTCCCAAAACAAGCCAAGGCTTTCCCTGGCTCAAAACCTTATGGGAACAAAGCTTATCCCACAAAGGCCGGCCTCCTTGAGATAGCATCATTAGCTGCATAAACTACTGAAATAACAAACTCAGCCCTGTCATGAAGAACAGTCAGCTTACAATACATGACTTGCTCAAAGGCATCAATTAATTGAACATCTTAAACTTTAGGGTCCCAAGCAATCAAAAATCTTCCCTTCCTAGAAGAACAATGGTTACCAATACTCACCCAATTGGGAAAAACAGATCTAGTGAGCCTAGAAAAATTAGAACATTTTACCTTAGTTTCAACCAAGGCGCAAAATGATAACTTGAAATCTCTACAAAGTTTCCTAACCTTTGCTTGCTTTAGAAGGCCATTAAGCCCTCTTATATTCCAAGAAGCTAAATTAATCATAAACATGGAGAGAAGAAGAGTCAACATCCTCAAGAGAGACCTGAGCAATCTCATCAGCAATTAAAAGAGAGCTTTCAGCCTTTTGCTTCCTTTTCAACCTCCTCAAGGAAGATTTAGAGAGCTTAGGGGAAGGACCAACTTGAATTGCCAAAGTAACCATAGGAGAGGAAATTGGGGGAGCCAAATCAATGGGACGCTCAGAATGAGTATGGGACTCACCATTTTCCTCTCTATAATCAGTTTAGCCCTTAGCCTTCTTTTTACTAACCACATCAGTCCATTCCTTGTCTTGGTCTTCCATTGAGAGGATATCAAGAGGAACATGGGCTAGAATTTTCTCATCAAAGACCGTAAGCTCCCTATTTTAATGGGGAGAAGGATATCTACTAGAAGACTCTTTTTTTTTTGTAAACAAATTGTATAAACCAAAAAATACTTACACATGTACAAGGGGCATACCCCAGGAAGTACAAAATTAGAGCCTAATCAGATGCTTAAGATCTGAACGTATATTAAACTGGTAATATGTAAAGTACTGAAATTAGATATCAAGGCTTCATAAGACAGCCAAGATTTACAAAATGCTTGGGTTAAGACCCCATCTATCCACTAAATGTAGATTAGTATCATTAGTGCCAAAACACTTCGAATCCCAAAGCCTTAATCTGACTAATTGTGAAATAGCTTCAATTAGGATCTTGGAATCTCTGATTTTGCCTTAAAAAATCCTTGCATTTCTTTCTCTCCATATATAATAGATGAAGGAAGTAAAAGCTAGCTTAACTAGGACTCCTTTGAGTGACTTCCCTTTTGCATTAGCTAGCATCCAATCTAGAAACTGACCCCAATCCCTAACCTGGCAGTGTAGATCATATTTGTTCACAAGTGTAGCCTATACTCTGGCTGAATAACAACAATTGACAAAAAGATGCTCATGTGTCTCCTGGTAGCCAACACAACACACAAAATCAGAACAAAACCCTGGTGTTTCGTCCCATTGTGCAACCCTATCTCTAGTGGAAAGTTTGTTTCTCAAAGCCAACCAAGAGATAAAGATGCACCTCGGGATGTGTTTAGAGAACCATATCAGCTTTGCCCAAATCTGGCCCAAAGGACACCTAGAGGATGCCAATTATTTGTAAGAAGCTTCACAGTAGTACCATCTCCAATAGTTATAGAGAAAAAGGGCAGAAACTTGCTCCTGAGCTTGAGAAGCTTTCTCCAAACCCAAGATGGGTTGAAGGAATGGAAACCAAGAAAATTGAACTCTTTTTGATTAGGTATGTTTGACACCAATCTTTCCAAAGTGATCTTTTAGAAGGGAGTAGCAAGAACCATAAATGTTTGGCTATAGCAAAGTCATTAGCTAGAACCAGATCCCTCAGGCCCAACCCACCTTGTATCTTGTCAAAACACAGGTCTGCCCAAGCTACCTTGGCCCCAGAAGCTTTAATATCTTGGCCATTCCATAGAAAACTTCTTACCAAGCATTGGACTGTCTTCACCACCTTTTTGGGAGAATGAAGAGACCACACCAAAATTTGACGATAGCCATAAGGACAGTCTTGATAAGTTGGAGTCTTCCTGCATAAGACAAATACTTTGATTCCCAAGACCTGATTCTCATAGTGAGTCTGTCAACCAAACCTTGACAATCTGATTTGGTAAGCTTGGTTGTAATGAGTGGGACACCAAGATATCTAACTGGAAGAGACCCTTCTGTAAAACCCAGTTCAGCATGAATGATACAAGACATCTCTGGGCTCACCCCTGATAAGAACAGTTGACTCTTTGAAATATTTGGTTGAAGCCTTCTTAGCTCTTGGAAAATGGACAATAGTGAAAGTGCATTTGTTGAAGTCAAAGATGCCTTCATCTCATCCCTTAGCTCCTCCTGATTTCTCACTTGGGGAGGCAATAACATTGAAATCTCCGGTGATAAGCCATGGGGCATGAGAAGTGAGTGAGTGGTGGGAGCACAAGGATTCCCAAAGCTTCTTCCTGATCACTTTAGAATTTGAAGCATATACGAATGTGATATAACATACAACATTAGAATGCTTAATAATAAGCTTACAAAATAAAACTTGGTCAGTAGTATCCAAAACTATTACATCAAGTGCTTTTGGGTCCCAAGCAACCAAAATTCTACCCCCTCCAGCAAAATTGTAGTTTGCTACCACCTCCCAATTAGGAAAAATGGCCTTAGCAAGATTAGTGAATTTAAAGTTTTTCACTTTAGTTTCAAGTAAAGAACAAAGAGAAAGATTGGAATTCTTACAAAGCTTCCTCACTACAGCTTGTTTTAAAGAGTCATTGAGCCCCCTAATGTTCCAAGTAGCAAGATTAAACATGAATGTGTGGGTTGTGGGTATCCCCACTAGCTGCAACTCCTTTATCTCTACCCTTTGCAGGGTGTGGTGTGTCATTGACCTTCTTCTTCTTCTTTTTCTTTCTCCTTTTACTTGAGCTGGGAGAGTTTAGAGAAGGAGAAGGGGTGGAAAGCTCTTGGTTCTTGCTCACAACAGCAAGATTATCCTCTTCTTCCTCAGTTGAGTGCTCAATAGGTTCCACCCTTAGTGGGGAAGCTTCAACTACGTCTTGGTCTAGCACTAAGGCCAATTCAAGTTCCACTTCTGAGTTGACTTTCTTCTTGATCTCTTGGATTGAATCTCAATCCAGCCACTGTCATCATCCAAATGGGTTGAGGAAGGTGTGTTTGGGAGAAGTGAGGTAGAAATGGGGGATTGTTTAGGGGTGGAATGTGTGGGGGATGAGGGAGAGGAGTGATTTGGCGAGTTTGATGTGGAGCTAGGGTTGGATTGTGGTAGAGATAGGACTGTAGCTTGGGGATTAGAAGAAAGTGTTTTAGCTTGCTGGATGAAATCACAATCATTACCAAAGATATCACACTTCTTTGGTAGGCCCTCATAGTCTACAAAAACATCAATTGGATCTTATCCTTCAATACCAAGATCAATATCAAGATGCTTAAGGATTCTTGACTTGGTTGAAATCTCAACACAGATTCTAGTGAAGTCTCTTTTCACTCCTTTTTCAGTCAAGTGATCCGAGTATATGGGTTTACCCACTGCACTAGCAATGTAGCTTAGAGCTTCAGAGGTTCTCAACTCAAGGGGAACATTCCAAAGTTTCACCCAAATGGGGATCTTAGCTAACTTTTCCTTTGTGAATTTGACATTAGGCTCCCATGGTTGAAGAATAAGAGGTTTTCCTAACAAATGCCAAGGTCCATCCTTAAAGATAATCTCGGTGTTCTATAAGTTATCAAATTTGAAATAGAAGAGTCATTTGGAAGCTTGAACATAAAGGAGACCTCTCCCTTTCCAAAGCTGCTACGCAATCCTCTTAACAAGTGTAATGGATCTTTTTTACCCACAAAATAGCCAACCAAACAAGTCTCCCATTTGGAAAAGTTGTCTTTGGTAACAAAGTCGGGGAGCTTAACAATGACCCTATGTTCTTCATAAGTTGTAGACTCCTCAAACTCAAGCTCAAACCTACTAGGTTGGTTTCTCTTAACTTTATCAGCCCAAGATCCATCCTTTTGTTGAGCTTTAGGTGAAGCTTCACAAAGTTTATGGTAGATGGTGTTGCCCTTAAGGATTTCAGAAATACCCTTAGCAGCCTCCTCCTTATTCTTTAAAGGTTTCAAAGGTTTGGGGGAAGGATAATACTCACAATTTCGTCTAAACCCCTGAGTAAAAGCATATAACTCAAGATCATCAACTACTTGATTGTATTCTGGAAAAATGGACGAATGAGGTTTTTGAGCTGTTGGAGAAGATGAAGCTGACGTGGAGGTGTCCTTTCCATGCTTAGGTGGTAGTAGTACAAAGGTGCCTGAAACATGCTCCAAGGATGTCTTGAGCAAAGGCAAGGTCAAATCCCCATTATGTTTTTTTTATGTAATATCGGTGTGATCAATCATAAATAATCCTCGACACAAAAATTGGGAAAAAGAGACTTTGTTCCAAAATGTATTGCCGGGCATACAGAGCTAGGCTGTGATTACCACCAACAAAATAGAACAATACAACTGCAATAACAAATTTCAGACAATAGTAGAATGAGATAACAAAGAAAAAGAAAACCTATTCTTCTAAAAGACAAGCTCATGAGGCTTCATGCCTGCCTTCAGTGAGAACCTTGCACCCAAATAGGCTTTCAGTTCTGGAACTGCCTCGATGGATTTAATCAAAGATGTATCCACTGCTTTCTGATCATCCTTCTTCTCTTGTGGAAGAACATTTTTTTCCTCTTTCTCTGCCTCAAAAAATTCTCCTTCTCCCTTCTTATTCTTCTTTCTCTGCCTCAAAAAATTAAACACCTCTTGAAGTGATCAAAACGATAAAATCTGGCTTCACAATGATACAGATTGTAGATCACGAAAATCCGTTTGATTTGATATGTAATAATGACTATTTCGACTCCCGAATCCAAAGTTATGATCTCTTTCCAGAACCACCGTTAAATCTGAAAAAAATCAGAATTGAATCTGACTCTAGAGAACCAAAAGCTCTGATACTAAATGATATGAACCTCACCGTCGCTTCGCAATGAAACCCGATAACAATGATGGTTCAAGAACCCAAGGTCGATTTTAAAGAAGAAGAAACCCCGACCCATTTTCTATGACACAAAGAGAACCTTAGATATAAGATCTAAGACCCAAATTGATGCTTCGAAAAGAACCCAAGGTATGGTTTAGACGCCACACTCAAGAACAAGAAGTAAAAGTGAGTGATAAGTCTAGGTTTTAGACGCCACAAGAATATTCTTGATAAGTCTGAAAAAGTTTTAAGAAGAACCAAAGAGAAAACTCTCACAAAGAAATCATATTGATCAAAGTTTTTTTTAGTACATTGTGAAACCATGCTTAAATATAAAAAAATTAGAAACCTAAAGAGTCCTAAAGTGTTTGAATAACCTAAACTAAATTTAAATTTAAAGAAATATAAATTGCAATAAATAAGGAACTAGTAATCCACCCAAAAGATTTCTATTGGCTGTCCACTTGTAGGTTAAGATTGTCAAGGTGTCATGCTCTAATAGACTCCTATCTGTTGTCAACTTCTAGGTTAAGATTGTCAAGTTGTCTTGCTTCCTTGTCATCATTTCAAATGCCATGTCATGCTCCATGTGGACTGCCATATTGAATGCCACATCATGTTCCATGTGTAATGCCATGTAGGATGCCAAATCATCTCCATGTGGGCTGCCATGTTGAATGCCACATCATGCTCCATGTCGGCTGCCATGTTGGGTGCCATGTCATGGTCCATGTAGGATATCATGTTGGATGGCACATCATGCTCCATGTGGACTGTCATGTTGGACTCCACGACATGCTCCATGTAGGTTGCCACGTTGGACGGCACACCATGCTCCATGTAGGTTGTTATACTCCACGTCATACTCCCGTTGAGTGCTTTATCCATTCTCTCTTCTCTAGCTCTTGTGATTTGGCATCTTGGTCCTTGAAATAGATCCATCCTTTGAGGTTGCGCAACCGGATCCTCATCAGTGTTTGATTGCCATAACAACTACGAGTTGAAGAAAGTGAAATTGGCAGCCATCGAATTCACGGATTATGCTATCGTTTGGTGGGACCAATTAAGGATGAATCAAAGAAGGAATGGTGAGAGACCAATTCAGACTTGGGAAGAGATGAAGGCCATCATGTGGAGGAGATTCGTGCCCAGCCAATTCTACCGAGATCTTTACCAAAAGTTACAAAGCTTGAGGCAAGGATCAAGATGTGTGGAAGACTATTTCAAAGAGATGGAGATTGCTATGATTCGAGCCAATGTGGAGGAGGACCGAGAGGCTACAATGGCGAGATTCATAGTTGGCCTAAATCGAAACATTGCAAATGTGGTGGAGCTGCAACACTATGTAGAGTTGGAGGACATGATTCACATGGCCATCAAAGTGTAGCAACAACTAAAGAGGAAGGGTTCCATCAGGCTAGGGCAACAATCAAATTCATCCTCTACCTCTTGGAAATAGATTGGAAATAGCTTTAATAGCTCTAAAGTTTCGGGTCTAGATGGTTTTTCAGCTGGCTTCTTTAAAAGAGCGTGGTATATCATTGGAGAGGAGGTTATTGAGGCTGTTTTAGAGTTCTTTGGCTCCCAATCTTTATTAAAGCAGGTCAACCCTACTACTGTTTCCCTTATCCCAAAGGTCCCTAACCCATCTAGGATTAGTGATTTTAGGTCTATTTATTGTTGTAATGTTATCTATAAATGTATTACTAAGCTTTTGGAAGATAAGTTGAAGCTGGTTCTTCCAGATTTTTTTTTTTGGTAAATTAAAAAAATTGTATAAACCGAAGAAGAAAACATACAAATATACAAGGGGTATACCTCAGGAAAAAGACACAAATAGCAAGGAACCAGCCAACACACAAGCTGGAGGCACCCAAACACTAACAGAAGATTACAAGTGATAACATCCTAAAGAAACAGAAGAACCAAGCTTAATTGTCAAAAATAGAGGCATTCAATCCCCAGGCAAGCTGAATGGTTTTGTTATCTTCAGTCACAGAAAACCCTTTAAGACTCAAAAATCTACCTTTAATGGCATTTCTAATGCAAGCCAAGACCACTTTCTTGTCCCTCATTTTGCCCTCAAAGACTCGATTATTTCTCTCTCTCCAGATATGATAGACAAACGAGCTGAACATAAGCTTCAACATAAGGCTCAAGAAGTAACCTTTCCTAGCTTTCACAAGGAGCCAGGAGATAAGTTGATTCCAGTTCCTAGGAGAAGACACCAAGCCACACAAACCAACCAAATTCTGCCAAATAAAGCTAGAATAAGGGCAAGAAGCAAACAGGTGTTCAGAAGATTCTGAAGGATGCAAGCAAAGAACACAGCTACTAACATTGGAAAACCCAGGAGAGGAGGTCCAAGCAGCCAATCTATCCGCAGTTGCAAGCCTATTAAGAACAGCAAGCCAAGTAATAAAGCTATATCTGGGAATATGCTTCTTAAACCAAATAAGAGGAGCCCATCTCACTTTTTCACTTGCTGGAGCCAGTTTCCTATAAGTGTGCCCCACAGAGAAAAGACCAGAGGGAGAAAGAGTCCAAATCCAAGAGTCCAAAGAGGACTCTTTAGGAGGGGGAAGATGGATCTCTCTAATAGTGATAAGCTCATGGGAGCTAGAAATAGGCCAGTTCCAAGCTGCATTCTGGATCACTGAGCTGACCTTGGTAGTCCAATCCCAACCTGTACCAAAATAAATCCTAGGACCAAACCTTTGAGAAAGAGCCCCCAAAGGGTGCCAAGGGTCCAATAGAAGAGAGATCTGCTCCCCATTTCCCACAAGAGCTTTGCAATACCCAGCAAACTTGTCTCTGATTTTCAGAATTTTCCTCCAACTCCAAGAAGGATTAGTGGCAAGCTTAACCAAGAAGATAGAGCTCTTCTTGATCAAGAAAAACTTGCACCAATCCTTCCAAAGGGAAGCTTTATCCAAAGAGACCAGGAACCAGAAATGCTTAGCCACAGCCACTTCATTAGCTAGAGAGAGATCTCTAAGGCCCAAACCTCCTTGGGACTTATCAAGGCACAAGTCACTCCAAGCCACTTTAGCACCAGAATGCTTTACAGCTGAAGCGTTCCACAAGTAATTCCTAATAACCACCTTAATCATATTTAAGATTTTCTTGGGAAGAATAAATAAGCCAGCCCAGTATTGAAAGATAGCATAGAGCACGGATTTAACCAACTGTAATCTTCCAGCATAAGAAAGGTAGTTAGACTCCCAAGACTTCACCCTAGCTGTGATATGGTCTACTAGGGTGATACAATCTGTTTTTCTAAGCTTTGAGGAAATCAAAGGAACCCCCAAGTATCTCATAGGTAGCTCCCCAATGCTGAAATTGCACAAGTCCAGAATTGCTTGAGAAGTGGAAGGATGGACCCCAGACATGAAAATCTGACTTTTTTGTAGATTAGGTTGAAGACCAGACATGGCCTCAAACAAGTTTAAGCTCTCCATAATAAGATGAACAGAAGTAATATCACCCTTACAGAAGATAAAGAGATCATCAGCAAAGCACAAGTTAACAATACCAAGCTCCTTACACCTCCAGTGATAGCCAAAGTCCGCTTGATGAGAAGCATGCTTGAGAATACCAGAAAGAACCTCCATAACCAACACAAACAGATAGGGAGAGATAGGATCACCCTGTCTAAGCCCTTTAGCACCAGAGAAGAAGCCAGTCAACTCCCCATTGACCACAATAGAGAAAGAAGGAGAGGAGATACACTCCATCACACAGTTAGAGAAATGATCAGGAAACCCCAAGCAGTCAAAGATTCTCCCGATACTCTCCCAATTCAAGCTATCATAAGCCTTTTTTATATCAACCTTGAAAGCACATCTGGGACTATTAGAAGGCCTATGGTAACCTCTAACCAGCTCTTGAGATAAGAGGATGTTGTCAGCGATTCTCCTCCCTGGCACAAAAGCAGTCTGGTTGCTACTAATAAGATCAGGGAGCACTCTTTTAAGTCTATCAGCAAGCATTTTAGAAATGCATTTGTAAACAACATTACAACAAGATATAGGCCTAAAGTCACCAACCTTTGAAGGATTGGGGACCTTAGGAATAAGAGTAATGGCAGTAGAGTTAACCTGTTTCAATAAAGATTGGGAGCTAAAAAACTCCAAAACAGCCTTAGTAACATCTTTGCCCACAACATGCCAACATCTTTTGAAGAAACCAGCAGAGAAGCCATCTGGACCAGGGGCTTTACTACTCCCCAAACTAAAGATAGTTGTGTGAACGTCTTCCTCTGTATAAGGGTGGTTGAGGATAGCTAAGTGAGCTTGAGAGAGCTTATTAGGGAGAATCTGAGAGAGAACACTCCAATCCACCTCCTGGTCAATGTGAGAAGTCCCAAGAAGATTCCTATAATAAGAAAGGATTTGATCTTTGATAGCCTGGTCATCAGTAATAAGGTCACCCTCCTCATTAACCAACTGATTAATTCTTGATCTGACTCTATTCTTCTTTAGTTTCTGAAAAAAGAAAGAGGAATTCTGATCACCCAAGGCAAGCCAATCAACTCTGCTTTTTTGCCTCAGAAAATCTTCTTCTGCATTCCTGAGCTTAGTGAAATCAGCTAATCTAATTTTCTCCTCCTCTTGAAGAGAGACAACACTAGGAGAGGCAATAAGGTCAGCTTGCACTTTAGAGAGGGCTTCTCTAGCCATAAGAGCCCTTTTAGAAATATCTGAGCAAAAAGAGGCATTAAATTTCTTAAGAGCAAATTTAACAGATTTAAGCTTCTTATAGAGACAAAACATGGCTGTCCCAAACACCTCAATCTCCCACGCATCCTTAAGAACAGCCCAGAAGCCTTCGAAATCCATCCAAAAATCAAAGAACTTAAAAGAAGGCTTAGGTCTTGCTGAGTTAGCCCTAAGCTGAATAATAATAGGAGAGTGATCAGAGATACCCGGGGTGTGAAAATGGCAAGAAGTAGCAGGAAACAACATAGCCCAATCACCGTTAACCAGGGCTCTATCGAGCTTGCGCATCTTGCTACCCTCACCAACTTGACCATTCCACCAGGTGAATTGACAGCCACTATAAGGGAGGTCGAGAACCTCCAAATGATCAAGACAAGAAGCAAAGTCAATTGAGCTATCATTCCACTTGAAATCACCACCACAATGCTCAATAGGCTTCAAAATAGCATTAAAGTCACCAAGAATTAGCCAAGGCTTCCCCTGACTTAATGTCTTATGAGAGCCAAGTTTTTCCCACAAAGGCTTCCTGGAGATAGCATCATTGGCTGCATACACCACAGAGACAAAGAAATCTGTCTTTTCATGGAGAATGGTTAGCTTACAAAACATAGCTTGATCAAAGGCATCAATTAGAAGAACATCCAAAATCTTGGGATCCCAAGCTAAAACAATTCTACCTTTGCTAGTAGGAGAATGGTTAGCAAAGGTAGCCCAATTGGGAAAAACAGATCTAGAAAGTCCAGCAAAATTATTACACTTGATCTTAGTCTCAACTAAAGCACAAAAAGATAATTTAAAGTCTTTACAAAGTTTTCTAACTTCAGCTTGCTTTAGAAGGCCATTAAGCCCTCTTATATTCCAAGAAGCTAAATTAATCATAAAAAGGGGGGGAGAGAGTCACCATTCTCAGGGGGAGCCTGAGTAACTTGATCAGCCAATAAGAAAAAGCCTTCAGCCGTTCGCTTCTTTTTCAACCTCTTCAAAGCTGATTTAGAGAGCTTGGGAGAAGGACCAGGTTGGATAGTGATATTGACAATTGAGGAAGCTTTGGGGGGAGCCAAACTCAATGTAGAGTCAGAAGAGGCTTGAGGCTCATTTTTATCCTCACAAGGCACAATGAGACCCTTACCCTTCCTTTTGCTAACCACCTGAGTCCATTCATTGACTTGGTCTTCCACATGGATGGTATTAAGAGGAAAGGGAGGAGAGATTTCACCCTTTGGCTCCTCATAAACCATAAGCTCCCTATTATCTTGGGGAGAAGAATCTTTGCTAGCGGTTTCTTCCTCACTAGCTAGATTATTCTTAGGGGCCACTTTAGCATCACAATCATGACCAAAGAGGCAACATTTAGCACATCTCTTAGGTAGACACTCATACTCCACCTCCACCACCACTGGATCCCATCCGTCAAGGCCAAGGTCAATGGTGAAAAACTTAATCAAATCAGAGGAGGCTGAAATTTTCACACAAACTCTAGCATAATCATGTCTATAACCAGAGGCAGTAGCATTGTCAGAGTGAGAAGGGATACCCACAGCACTAGCAATGTGACTTAGAGCTTCTTCAGTCCATAATTCAATTGGAACATTCCACAATTTAACCCAAATTGGAAGGGTTGAAAGTTTCTCCTTTGAGAATTTAACATTTGGCTGCCACTCTTGAAGCACAACAGGCCTACCTAAGAGGTGCCAAGGTCCATCTTCTAAGACTGAGTTTCTATCCTCCACAGAGCCAAATTTGAAATAGAAAAGGCCTCTGGCAGCCGAGACCTCCTGAATTCCTCTTTTAGCCCAAAGTTGCAAAGCAATTTTCTTAACTAAGTGTAAAGGAGCTGCCCTTCCAACAAAGTAGCCAACAAGGCAGCCTTCCCACCTAGAAAAGTTCTCTTTAGTAATATAATCAGGAAGCTTAACTGTGACATTACCATTTTCCGTAAAGGAAGAGCTCACATAACCTAAGCTTAGCTTCTTTTTCAGGTTACCTTTAACCTTTTCAGCCCATGAACCAGCCGGTTTCTCATGAGCAGCACTTTTATTAGCTAAAAGGTCTTTATAAACTCTATTCTCATGCAGCTTTTCAGAAGAAGAAGTTGGGGAAGGAGGAGAAGAGCTCACCTTCTGTTTTCCATTAGAATCTGGTTTAGGAGAGAGAGAGATTTCTCCAAGCTCAAACCCACGACCATGGCAGCCCTTGACATCTTTGGTAGAAGTCAAATCCACCTTGTCACTCACAATCAAAGCTGAGGTTGAGCTAAGGGAGGAGAGAGGATCTGCCACCAGCTTTGGAACTCCACCCACGTTCACATCATTGTCATAGAAAAGAGAAATATCTTCTTTCTCTTTCCCTTCAATCAAAACACCATCTACTTTCTCTTTCCCCTTAGACAAAGAAGCTGCCACCTGTCGCCCTAAGGGGCTGTCCACGTCATGATGGGAGAGAGGAGCCTTATCTAATAAAGAATTACCTTTTTGAGTGTCCTTTCCTTTATTTGAAAGGATAGTAGTAGATTGTTGACCAAGTTGAAGCTTGGGAGCTAGAGCCTCACTCTTCCCCAAGCTGACCACATCACACCCACTTGCCAAAAAGGAGCTGTCACCTCTCCCTTTTGATATGTTTGGCAGCTGCTTTTCCTCTTCTCCAAGCAAGATGATTTGAGACAAGCTTGATTTGTCTTCTATCAAAGGACACTCATCATTACCTTTGACAGAGAGGTAATGAGTATCATCTTCAACCTTTGGAGCTCTAGGCAAGCTGGTTGATCTCCGAGCAGCACCTCTAGCTCCTCCTCTCATGCTACTTCTCTTTAGACTTGAACGAAGTTGGTCTGAAAGAGTCAGCTCAAGTAAATTGCTCTGATTGTGATCAGAAGAAATAAAATTGTCTCTAAGCTTTGAATGATCAGAAATAATCTCTTTTGCAACTAATAAACTCGAAGCTTCCTTGGACTGAGCTTCTAACTTCCCAGACTCAACAAAACCACTCTCTGGTCCAAATTTGTTCATATTAGAACCTTGCTTAAGAGCATTAAAACCCATAACATGGGCATTAGCTTCCCTAGCTCCCTTAGTAACCATATCATTCAAAACAGAATGGCCATTGAAAGACACTCCAAGCTTAGCTTGCCTACTAGCTGAATCTTTCTTAACACCACCTGAAACTTGCTTACCAACATCTGCAGCATGCTTAATGTACTCATCATTAACCATTGTTAGAGGTCGTGGCCTCCCCTAAGGGAGGGAGAGGCAAAAACAAAAACCAGAATTTTAGAGAGAGGGGAGAGTTTCTCTCACTAAAAAAACCAGGAGCCTCCGAAAAGGCAAGAGTCTGGTTCTTCCAGATCTAATCAGCCCAAACCAAAATGCATTTGTTCCGGGGAGAAGAATTGCTGATAACATTTTCTTATCCCAAGATCTTGTTAAAAACTACCATAGAAAGGGTAATAGCCCAAGGTGTGCCCTAAAAATTAACCATGGGTTCTTTGCCTATGAGATACCAGGGAGTCCTCCTCATTACTTCTAATTTGGGTAAGACTGATGGTGACTCCTTGGTTGAGAATATTGTGGCCAGAATCAGATCTTGGGAAACAAAATATTTATCTTTTGCTGGGAGGCTTCAATTGATCAAGTCAGTGTTGGCAGCTATGTTTCAATTTTGGTGTGGGTTGTTTATTATCCCCAAGATGGTCATTAAATCGGTCCAAGCAGCCCTTAGGAACTATCTTTGGAATGCTAATGAGGCGGAACAATCTGGGGCCAAAGTAGCTTGGGAGGATCTTTGCTTCCCTAAATCTCAGGGGGGTCTTGGTTTAAAGGACTTGATTCTGTCTAATGAAGTTTCACTGGCAAGGCACCTTTGGCTCTTAATCTCCAATGATTGCTATTCCTTGTGGAAGGATTGGTGCTTCACCTTCTTAGTGAAAAAGAGCTCCATTTTTATTACTCATATTCCTTCTGCTTGCTCTTGGGTTTGGAGAAAGATTCTGAAATTGAGGGATAAATTCTCTCCCTTTTGCAAAGTTACTATTGGTAATGGGGAGTCTGAGGCTTCTTATTCATCAATGGCACCCTTTGGGGGTTCTCATTATCAAATTTGGCCCAATGCTTCTCTCGGGTACCGGGTGGGATATTGACTCTAGAGTGAGTAAGGTGATTCGAAATGGGTGCTTGAATTGGCCCTCTTCAAACACTAGTGAGGGATTCTTGGGCTTGGACCCCTAGCAAGAAAAGGTTTTTCTCTGTTAAAGATACCTATAAAGCCCTTGCTCCGGATAGGGAGTGTGTGAGGTGGGCTAAGCTGATTTGGTTCAATCGCCATGTGTCTAGGTTTAGCTTCCTCTCTTGGGTGGCTATCAAAGGCAAGTTGCTGACTAAGGATAGAATGGAACATTGGTCCATGCCTACATCTATTACCCTTCATGTGCATTTTACGTGGGTGGGAGTGAGTCAGCTGAGCACCTTTTTGGGGGATGCAAATCCACAAGGCCAATTCGGGACAGTCTTCTAGCTAAATGTTGTTTGAGCAACCCCCACTCCAACTGGTGTCAATGGATCTCTTGGCTCCTAGTTAAGGCCAAAGGTAAGTCCCTTGTTAGCTCCATTCTGAAGCTTCTGTTCACAGCCTTTATCTACCATATTTGGAGGGAGAGGAACCTCAGAATCTTCAAGGGAAAAATCAGTAATAATGTTGTTTTGATCAAGGTTATATCGGGCTCTATTAGGGATGGGCTTTGGTTGCTTAGGGGTGTCCTTGCCTCAGAGTTGAACCTGTCTCTCCAAGCTGCTTGGGATCTCAACCTTTTGATTTTTGAGCCTCCATAGGGGCTGAGTATGTTAATTTGTTTCTTTGTATTGAGGAGTTTGGTTTGTTTTTTTAATGCGTTGAGATTTAATTGGCTTATTTTATTGGGTTTATATTTGTTTTGGCTTTAGCTAGCCAGACTTATTTCTTTTTTTGGCTTTGCAGCTTTGTATTTCCTTGGGTATGCCCCTTGTATATTTGTTTGTATCTTTCGGGCTAATACATTTTTTTGTTTACCCAAACAAATAGAATTGGAAGAAGGAGGAGAAATCAAGTTTCAAGCCAATGGCCGAGGTCTCCAAGGACAGCAAAGTTGGAAGCACATCAAACCAAGGTAAACCCGATTCCCAACCATCGAGAACTCATGATATTAAATGTTTTAAGTGTTTGGGAGTAGGTCACATTGCTTCTCAATGGAGATATGGAAACTGAAAGTGAATCTGAAAAGGAGTACATGCCACCATTAGAAGATGCAAGTGACCTTGAAGAACCAGTTGATGGTGAAATTTTGGTGACAAGAAGAGCTCTCAGTGCCATAGCCAAAGAAGATGAGAAGGTACAGCGAGAAAATATTTTCCATACTTGATGCCTTGTTAATGATAAAGTGTGTAGTATGATTATTGATGGGGGAAGTTGTACTAATGTGCCTAGCACATACATGGTGGAAAAACTAAACTTGTCTACATTAAAACATCCTAATCCATACAAGCTGAAATGGTTGAATGATTGTGGGGAAATCAAGTTGCATAAGCAAGTGTTAGTTTCTTTCTCTATTGGCAAGTATAACGATAAAGTTTTGTGTGATGTCATGTCAATGCAAGCAAGTCATCTTCTCTTGGGCAGGTCATGGCAATTTGAAAGAAAAGCCACTCATGACGGTTACAAAAATAGATACTCCTTTGTAATTGATAAGAAACTCATTACTCTTGCTCCCCTCACCCCAAAACAAGTGCATGAAGATCAATTGAAGTTAACAGAGAGAATGAAAACAAAGAGAGACTGAGAATGTAAAAAAGAGAGAGTGAGAAAAATCAAGAGAGTGAGAGTTAAATAAAGGAGTGGTTAAACAAAAGAAAAGAGAGAGAAATAGAGAGTTGGCCGAGAGGAGTGGGAAAAATCAAGAGAGGAAAAAAGAAAGTTTTTATGCAAAAGAGAGTGAGATTAAGAGAGTTTTGAGTTCCAAGCGGCCTTTACTTCTACTTTGTACAAAGAGGCTTACTTTTCCACTAACGGACTTAATCACTCTTTTCCTAGCGTTGTTACATCTATTTTATAGGACTTTGAAGATGTTTTCCCCAAGGAGATGCCAAAAGGGTTGCTACCAATTAGGGGAATTGAGCATCAAATTGCCTTTGTACTCGGAGCTTCCATTCCAAACAAACCCGCTTATAGAAGCATTCTGGAGGAGACGAAGGAGCTGCAAAAACAAGTTGATGAGTCATAGAGAAGGGGTATTTACGTGAAAGCATGAGTCCATGTGCTGTCCCTATATTGCTTGTGCCTAAAAAGGATGGAACATGGAGGATGTGTATTGATTGTCAAGCCATAAATAACATCACTGTAAAGTATCGCCATCTCATTCCTAGATTAGGTGATATGCTTGATGAGTTGCATGGTTCTTGTGTGTTTAGTAAAATTGATCTTAAAAGTGGATATCAACAAATTAGGATGAAAGAAGGTGATGAATGGAAAACGGCTTTCAAAACAAAATATGGTTTATATGAGGGGTTAGTAATGCCTTTTGGATTGACTAATGAACCTAGCACTTTAATGAGATTAACGAACCATGTTTTACGTACTTTCATTGGAAAATTTGTGGTTGTTTATTTTGATGACATATTGATTATAGCAACGATTTTGATGAGCATGCAATACACTTGAAACCTGTTCTTGAAGTTTTGAGAAAAAAAATTGTTTCCTAACCTCAAGAAATAAACATTTTGCACGTGGTGTTTCTAGGATTTGTCGTTAGTGCTAAGGGAATTGAGGTAGATGAGAAAAAATAAAAAAATAAAAGCAATTAGAGATTGGCCGATACCTAGAAGTATTGGGGAGGTTACGAGCTTTCATAGGTTAGCTAGCTTTTATAGAAGATTTGTGAAAAAATTTAGCACCATAGCTGCGCCCTTAACAGAAGTCATTAAAAAGAATGTTGGATTTAAGTGGGGTTGTGAACAAGAAAAGGCATTCAATTTGCTCAAAGAAAAACTAACCAATGCACATTTGCTTGTTTTAACTAACTTTGCTAAAACCTTCGAAATTGACTGTGATGCTTCAGGTTTAGGTATTGGTGTTATCCTAAGGCAAGAGGACTGACCGATTGCCTACTTTAGTGAGAAAGTCAATGGGGCTCTGTTGAACTACCCAACATATGAAAGGGAGATGTATGCTTTGGTGAGAGCTTTGGAAACATGGCAACACTACTTGTGGACTAAAGAATTTGTGATTCACACGGATCATAAGTCCTTGAAGCACTTGAAGGGACAACACAAGCTCAACAAACGGCATGCCAAGTGGGTGGGATTCATAGAGTCCTTTCCATATGTAATCAAGTATAAGCAAGGGAACCTCCTAAAAGAGGTTAACTCAACTGCAATCACCTTAATATCGAAAGTCCCTAATCCCATTAGTATTGAGGACTTTAGACCTATCTCTTGCTGCAATGTAGTCTACAAGTGCATCACAAAAATACTTGCTGAAAGACTCAAGCTTGTATTACCCAACATCGTAAGTCAGAACCAAAGTGCTTTTATCCCAGGAAGGAGAATGGCTGACAATATTTTTCTCTCCCAAGAATTACTTAGAAGCTACCATAGATCACTTGGTTTGCCAAGGTGTGCTCTCAAGGTGGACCTTAAGAAAGCCTATGATAGTGTGAACTGGTCACTAATAGGTAAAGCTTTTCAATGCCTTGGCTTCCCAAATGTTTTCATTTCTTGGGTCATGGAGTGCCTTTCTTCTCCCTCATACTCAGTGAATATAAATGGTGAGCTGCATGGTTACTTTAGGGGTGCTAAAGGAATTAGACAAGGGGATCCAATCTCTCCTTACATCTTTGTCATCATCATGGAGGTCTTGACAGGGATCTTGAGCTTTGCAGCCAAACACTCAGAGTTCCAGTTCCATTGGAGGTGCAAAGAGCTTAACTTAGTTAATCTGTGCTTTGCTGATGACCTACTCTTATTCTGTAAAGGAGACAAAAAAAGCGTGCATGTGCTTAAGGAAGCTTTGGCCATTTTCCAAGAGCTATCAGGGCTTCAACCAAATATTTCAAAGAGTCAACTGTTCTTATCAGGGGTGAGCACAGAGATGTCTTCTATCATTCATGCTGAACTGGGTTTTACAGAAGGGTCTCTTCCAGTTAGATATCTTGGTGTCCCACTCATTACAACCAAGCTTACCAAATCAGATTGTCAAGGTTTGGTTGACAGACTCACTATGAGAATCAGTTCTTGGGAATCAAAGTATTTGTCTTATGCTGGAAGACTCCAACTTATCAAGTCTGTCCTTATGGCTATGGTCAACTTTTGGAGTGGTCTCTTCATTCTCCCTAAAAGAGTGGTGAAGACAGTCCAATGCTTGGTAAGAAATTTTCTATGGAATGGCCAAGATACTAAAGCTTCTGGGGCCAA
This sequence comes from Datisca glomerata, assembly GCA_003255025.1. Taxonomy (NCBI): domain Eukaryota; kingdom Viridiplantae; phylum Streptophyta; class Magnoliopsida; order Cucurbitales; family Datiscaceae; genus Datisca; species Datisca glomerata. Next base: position 24,496 of record QANY01013671.1, on the reverse strand, counting down.
GGTAGCTTGGGCAGACCTATGTTTTGACAAGGTACAAGGTGGGTTGGGCCTTAGGGATTTGGTTCTAGCTAATGAAGTTGCTATAGCCAAACACTTATGGTTCTTGCTACTCCCTTCTAAAAGATCACTTTGGAAAGATTGGTGTCAAACATACCTAATCAGAAAGAGTTCAATTTTCTTGGTTTCCATTCCTTCTAACCCATCTTGGGTTTGGAGAAAGCTTCTCAAGCTCAGGAGCAAGTTTCTGCCCTTTTGCTCTATAACTATTGGAGATGGTACTACTGTGAAGCTTCTTACAGATAATTGGCATCCTCTAGGTGTCCTTTGGGCCAGATTTGGGCAAAGACTTTTGTCAGGAACTTCTTGGACTATGGACTCTATGGTGAGTGTTGTCATTCAAGACAATCAATGGCATTGGCCAACTTCAAACACCTTTGAGTTTCTTGAGATTAGAAGTGTTCCAATTCCTCCTCCCCAAGCTCAACGACAAGATGTTTGGAAATGGAGTTCAAGTCAGAATGGAGATTTCTCCCTAAGTCTAACCTATAAGGCACTGTCCCCTACAAGACAACCGGTTAAGTGGGCAAAGGTGATATGGTTCTCTAAACACATCCCAAGGTGCAGCTTTATCTCTTGGTTGGCTTTGAGAAACAAACTTTCCACTAGAGATAGGGTTGCACAATGGGACCAAACACCAGGGTTTTCTTCTGATTGTGTGTGTTGTGTTGGCTACCAGGAGACACATGAGCATCTTTTTATCAATTGTTGTTATGCAGCCAGAGTATGGGCCACACTTGTGAACAAATGTGATCTACACTGCCAGGTTAGGGATTGGGATCAGTTTGTAGATTGGATGCTAGCTAATGCAAAAGGGAAGTGACTCAGAGGAGTCCTAGTTAAGCTAGCTTTTACTTCCTTCATCTATTATATATGGAGAGAAAGAAATGCAAGGATTTTTTAAGGAAAAATCAGAGATTCCAAGATCCTAACTGAAACTATTTCACAATTAGTCAGATTAAGGCTTTGGGATTCGAAGTGTTTTGGCACTAATGATACTAATCTACGTTTAGTGGATAGATGGGGTCTTAACCCAAGCATTTTGTAAACCTTGGCTGTCTTATGAAGCATTGATATCTAATTTCAGTACTTTACATATTACCAGTTTAATTTGCATGCAGATCTTAAGCATCTAATCAGGCTCTAATTTTGTATTTTCTGGGGTATGCCCCTTGTACATGTGTAAGTATCTTTTGGTTTATACAATTTGTTTACCAAAGAAAGTATAAGCAAGGGAAAGAGAGCATTGTGGTTGATGCTCTGTCAAGAAGGGGAGATTTGAGGACAAATCCTTCTTAAGAGGGAGGGAATGATGAGGATCCGGTTGTACAAGCTCAAATGATGGATCCATTTCAAGTAACAAGCGGTCCAATCACAAGAGCTAGAGCAAAGAGAATGGCTGAAGCACCCAATGGGCTGGTGGAGCAAGTTGAGGCCCAAACAAGTGTGGAGATGTCTAATTTTGGAAAAGAAGAAGTTAGACTTGTCAACTTCATAACCTACATGGAGCATGACGTATCGTCCAACATGGCAGCCGACATGGAGCATGATGTGTAGCGTCCAACATGACATCACAGATGGAGCATGATGTGACGTCTAACATGGCAGGCTACATGGGACATGATGTGGAGTCCAACATTGCAGCCCACATGGAGCATACTTGGTATTTTAAATGATGACAAGTAATCAAGACACATTGGCAATCCTAACCTAGAAGTGGACAGCCAATATGAGTTTTTTGGGTGAATTACAAGTTCATTATTTATTGTAATTAATGTTTCTTTATCTTTTAAATTTAGTTTAGGTAATTTAAACACTTTAAGACTCTTTAGGCATCTAGTTTTTCTATTAAGCATGGATCCACAATGTATTAAAAACTTCGATCAATATAAATTTTTTGTAAGAGTTTTCTCTTTGGTTCTTCTTAGAACCTTTCAGACTTATCAAGAATATTCTTGTGGCGTCTAAAACCTTCACTCACTTTCATTCTTATTCATGAGCGTGGCGTCTAAATGCCTTTGGTTCTTTTCGAAGCATCAATTTGGGTCTAAGGCCTTATACCTAAGGTTCTCTTTGTGTCATAGAAAATGGGTCTGGGTTTCTTCTTCTTTAAAATTGATCCTCGAGTTCATGAACCATCATTGTTATCGGTTATATCACAAAGCGACGGTGAGGTTCATATCATCTCATCATATCTTGTCATATCATATCTTATCTCATCTTATCTTATCTTGCCATAACTTATCTTATCTTTTTCTTATCTTATCATATCTTATTTTATATTATCTTCTCTTATCTTATCTAATCTAATCATTATTTTATCTTATCTTATCTAATCTAATCATTATCTTATCTTATCCTTATCTTACCTTATCTTATCCTATTTTATCTTCTGTAAAGAAAAAAGATAGATAGTATAAGCTGATCTCCTTTTGTTTCGTTATCTCTAATTTTATCCCTCAGTTGTTTCTTTTCCTTATATTCTTCTCATAGAGTTTGATTTGTTTAGGTCTTTTGGTTGTTGCTTGAAAATTCCAGATTCGTTTGTTAGTTTGATCAAGAACCGAAAGAGAAAACTAATAGTGGTAAAAGGCAAGAGTGTGTGAGATTATTAGTGGGTAAAAGACAACAAACATAGAGTGAAAACACGAGTGGAAAGAAAATTGAGTGAGCCTCAATCTTTGAGTGTAAACACGTGAGGGAGAGATTGTAAGGTCCTTCAATTTTTTCTACAAATCTTATTCTCTTTCACGTATGTCAAACAGAAATAGTAGCGGAGGAATGGCTGAAGGTGGTATGTTGAAGTTACAAATAGAGGCGTTAGTTGGTGAATTTAAGAGAATGTTAGGAGAGGGCCTGTAACGATAGCATGAGAGGATTGATCGGGTCGAAACACCGGTAGAGCAACCTAGAGTTCCTATGGGATATCGAAGGGAGAGAAAATCACCTAGGTTTCAATATGAGGATGAATTTGGAAATTACTTTGATAAAGAGGAGTGATATTCTCACATGAGCAGATTAGGCCATGGGGTTGGAGATAGGGGATTTCAACATGGAAATAGAGAAGATAGGTTTGGTGAGAGGATGGATAACAATTTGTCTAGCATTAAGTGAAGAGACCATCATTGCAAGGCAAGAATGTGGAAATCAAAAGTGATTCTGAAAAGGAGTCCATGCCACCAATAGAGGATGCAAGTAACATTAAAGAATCGGTCGATGGGAAACTTTCGGTAAAACGAAGAGCTCTTAGTGCCATAGCTGAATAAGATGAGAAGGTACAACGAGAAAATATTTTTCATACTAGATGCCTTGTTAATGATAAAGTGTGTAGTATGATTATTGATGGGGAAAGTTGTACTAATGTGGCTAGCACTTACATGGTGGAAAAACTAAACTTGCCTATATTAAAACATCCTAATCCTTACAAACTATAATGGTTGAATGATAGTGGAGAAATCGAGGCGCATAAGCAAGTGTTAGTTTCTTTCTCTATTGGCAAGTACAAAGACGAAGCTTTTGTGTGATGTAGTGCCAATGCAAGCAAGTCATCTTCTTTTAGGGAGGCCGTGGAAATGTGATAGAAAAGCCACTCATGATAGTTACAAAAATAGATATACTTCTGTAATTGATAAGAAACCCATTACTCTTGTACCCCTCTCCCCAAAACAAGTTCAAGAAGACCAAACGAAGCTGATAAGAGAGAATGAAAAACAAAGAGAGATTGAGAATGAAAAAAAGAGAGAAGTCAGCAAAATCAAGAGAGTGGGAGTTCAAGTGTTTGAACAAAAGAAAAGAGTGAAAAATAGAGAGTTGGGTGAGAGGAGTGAGAAAAATCAAGGGAGAAGAAAAGAGAGTATTGATGCAAGAGAGAGTGAGATTAAGAGAGCTTTGAGTTCCAACTGGCCTTTGCTTGTACTTTTGTGCAAAAAGGCTTGAGCTTTCGACTAACGAACTTAACCACTATTTCCCAAGTGTTTCTGCATCTCTTTTACAACACTTTGAAGAAGTATTCCCCGAGGAGAGGCCAAAAGGGCTGCCACCAATTAGGGGAATCGAGCACCGAATTGACTTCGTATCTGGAGGTCCCATCCAAAACAAACCCGCTCATAGAAGATATCCAGATGAGACAAAAGAGTTGGAAAGAAAAGCAAGCAAGTTCTTGGAAAAAAGGTATGCCCATGGAAGCATAAGCCCTAGTGCGGTTCTCGTATTTCTTGTGACTAAGAAGGAGTGGACATGGACGATGTGCATTGACAGCCGAGCCATAAATAACATCACTGTAAAGTATCACCATCTCATTCCTCGATTAGTTGGTGATATGAACCTCACCGTCACTTTGGGATGAAACTCGATAACAATAATGGTTCAAGAACCCAAGGATCGATTTTAAAGCAGAAGAAACCCTGACCCATTTTCTATGACACAAAGAGAACCTTAGGTATAAGACCTAAGACCCAAATTGATGTTTTGAAAAAACCAAATGTATGGTTCAGACGTCACACTCAAGACCAAGAACGAAAAGTGAGTGATAAGTCTAGGTTTTAGACGCCACAAGAATATTCTTGATATGTCTGAAAAGTTCTAAGAAGAATCAAAGAGAAAACTCTCACAAAGAAATTATATTGATCAAAGTTCTTTTGATATATTGTGAAACCATGCTTAAATAGAAAAACTAGAAGCCTAAAAGTCCTAAAGTGTTTGAATAACCTAAACTAAATTTAAAGATAAAGAAATATAAATTGCAATAACTAAGGAACTAGTAATCCACCCAAAAGATTTCTATTGACTGTCCACTTGTAGGTTAAGATTGTCAAGGTGGCATGCTCAAATAGACTCCTATCGGCTGTCCACTTCTAGGTTAGCATTGCCAAGTTGTCTTGCTTCATTGCCATCATTTAAAATGCCACATCATGCTCCATGTGTAATGCCATGTAGGATGCCATGTCATTTCCATGTGGGCTGCCATGTTGAATGCCACATCATACTCCATGTCGGTTGCCATGTTGTTTGCCATGTCATGGTCCACGTAGTATATCATGTTGGATGCCACATCATGCTCCATGTTGAATGCCATGTTGGACTCCACGACATGCTCCATGTAGGCTGCCATGTTGGACGGTACATCATGCTCCATGTAGGCTGTTATACTCCATGTCATGCTCCACGTCATACTCTCATGAGGGCTTTATCCATCATCTTTTCTCTAGTTCTTGTGATTTGGCATCTTGGTACTTGAAATAGATCTATCATCTGAGGTTGTGCAACTGGATCCTCCTCATCCCCTCCTGCTTGAGAAAGATTTGTCCTCAAATAATCACCTACATCAAATGGAGACAAGCCTGTCACATTAAAAGTAACACTTTTATTGCACTCACAAAGAAGATCTAGCTTGTAGCCATTATCATTAAGTCTTGCAAGGACTTGAAATAGTTCATACCCTCTAGGTAGCAGCTTGGAACGTTTTTGCCCTGGAAACCGTTCATTTCTCGTATGCACCCAAACCCAATCTCCGGGATCATAAACTAATTTATGACACTCCTTGTTGGCTAGTTTTGCCTTCTCATGTATTTGCTTAACGAATTCAGCCTTCCTCTTTCCATCTTGTTTGTACCGAATGACATATGAGAATGTCTCAATGAACTCCACCCAACAAGCATATATTTTATTCAGCTTGTCATGCTCCTTTAAATGCTTCAAGTACTCAATATTGCTCGGCAAACACCTGCAAAAGTGAAACAATAGTACATAAAATAGCCTATTTGTGCATAAGTACAATAAGGGGTTGATGTGAAAATAATGCTTTCTTGATCTCACTTTTATTTGTAATGAAATTGAATTTTTCGTCTATCCTTCTCACTATGGCTTTAATGCCCTCTTTTTCTTTTCTCTCGATTCCTTTCCCCTCATTTTTCTGTACCTCTCTCTGACTTTCATGCACGTTTTCACTCTGTCTTTCGTTCACTCCATTTATTTTGTTCGTTCCATTTATTTTGTTCACTCTCTTACTTTTGATCACACTCTTTTTGCAACTTCACTTGATCTTCATAAATCTGACTTTTGTGTCATTGGAACAAGAGTTATCAACTTTTTATTGTGTTCAAAATAGTACTGATTAGAGAACCCATCATGCTTCACTTGTCTATCAAATTTCCATGGCCTTCCCCACAACAAATTTCCAACTAGCACTGATATTACATTGCAAAACAGGTCATCTTTATATTTACCAATTTGGAATGAGAGCAACACTTGCTTTTCCACCTTGACCTCATCTCTATCATTCAGCCATTTCAACTTGTAGGGTTGGGGATGTTTAGTTGTTAGCAGTCCTAATTTATCCACCATTGTAGTAGCAACTTTAGTACAACTACCTCCCATCAATACTCATACTACATACCTTGTTTTGATCGTGGCATCTAGTACGAAAGATGTTTTCTCGCTGCACCTCATCATTTTCTTTGATTTGCACACTTAGAGTTCTCCTTGCAACAACTAATTCTCTTTGTACAGCACACTCCTCATTATCCTCATCCTCTAATGACAACATAGATTCATTGTCATCTTTATCATCGATCTCAATCTCACCATCATCTCGCAGCATCATAACTCTCTCGTTCAGACATTGATTCGCTATGTGACCACTGCCTTGGCTTTTAAAACACTTCATATAATTATTTCGATCACTAGAAGAATTTGTTTTGACTTGGTAACCATGGCTGGTCGCTTCGAATTTTGCTCATTTTTTGTGGCCAACTTCTCCTCCTTCTCCGCATAGCTTCGTTTCCATGGGGAACAACTCGAGCCAAGGGTTGTACGTGTACCACCCCTCCTTTTGAGTTGCTGCTCAACCTTAATGGCCATGTGCACCATATCTTCCAACTCCACATAATTTTGCATCTCTACGCAATCATGTGTTTCTCGGTTCAATCCATGAAAAAACCTAGCCATAGTGGCCTCTTGGTCTTCTTCTATATTAGCCCTTATCATAGCCGTCTTCATCTCATTAAAATAATCTTTGACACTTCGGCTACTTTGAGTGAGACCTTGCAGCTTTCGATAAAAGACCCGATAGTAATGGCATGGCATGGCACACACGGTTTTCAAGTCTGCCCAAGTCTCTATGGGACGCTCTCTATTTCTCCTTATATTTATCATTAGTTGATCCCACCAATCAATAGCATAATAAATAAATTCAACAATAGCAAGTTTTACTTTTTACCCTCGGAATATTGATGACAATCAAACATGAGCTCCATCCTCTTTTCCCATTCTAAATAAGCCTCTGGATCATTCTTGCCTTGATATAATGGTATCTTCGTCTTAATGGTACCCAAATTGTTGTTCACCCTAGCAACAGACCTATCTTCTTTATTCCTATGTTGGAATCCCCAATCTCCAACCCCACGGCCTAATTTGTCAATGTGAGAATAGTGGTCCTCTTCATTAAAGTATTCCCCAAATTATTCTTCATACTCAACCCTAGGTGATCGTCTGTCCCTCCGATGCCCCATAGGAACTCTAGGTTGCTCAACCCATGTTTCCACCCGATCAGTCCTCTCATGCAATTGTTTCAGCCCCTCTCCTAATGTCTTCTTTAATTCACCCACTAACGCATCCATTTGGAACTTCGAAATGCATCCTTCAGCCATTCCTCCGCTACTATTTCTGTTTGACATACTTGAAGGAGAATAAGATTAGTAGAATAAAAAAATTAAGGACCTTACCATCTCTCCCTCATGTGTTTACACTCAAAGTTTGAGGTTCACTCTTTTTTTTCGCTCGTGTTTCATACAATATATCTGGCTTTACCCTCTTATTTTTCTCTTTCAGTTCTTGATCAAACTAAAAAACAGATCTGAAATTTCAAGAAACAACCAAACGACCTTAACAAATCAACCACTATGAGAAGATAAGGAAAGGAAACAACTAAGGGATAAAATTTAGAGATAAGGAAACAAAAGGAGATCAACTTATACTATCTTTTTTTTATAGAAGATAAGTTAGAACAAGATAAGGTAAGGATAAGATGAGATAAGATGAGATAATGATTAGATAAGATAATATAAGAAAAAGATAAGATAAGATGAGATAAGAAAATATAAGATAATTATGACAAGATGAGATATGATATGATGAGATAAGACAATAATAAGATAATATAAGATAAGATGAGATAAGATGAGATACGAAAATATATGATAAGATAAGACAAGAATAAGATAAGATAAAATGAGATAAGAAAAGATATGATGAGATAAGACAAGGATAAGATATGAGATAAGATATGATATGACAAGATATGATGAGATAAGATATGATGAAAATATGATAACTAAAACAATGGAAATTTGAATTTGAAATTTGAAATTCTGTATTTTTAGATGAAACTGCGCAGAAAAATTGAACTCCTCGTGAAGTGATCAAAACGATGAAATATTTCTTTGCAATGAATTTACAGATTGTAGATCTCAAAAATCCGTTCGATTTTATATGTAATAATAACTATTTCGACTACCGGATCAAACGTTATGATCATTTTCAGAACCACATCAAAATCAGAAAAAAATCAAAATTGAATCTGACTCTAGAGAACCAAAAGCTCTAATACCAAATGATATGAATATCACCGTTGCTTTGGGATGAAACCCGATAACAATGATGGTTCAAGAACCCAAGGATCGATTTTAAAGAAGAAGAAACCCTGACCCGTTTTCTATGACACAAAGAGAACCTTAGGAATAAGACCTAAGACCCAAATTGATGCTTCGAAAAGAACCAAAGGTATGGTTTAGACGCCACACTCAAGATCAAGAAGGAAAAGTGATTGATAAGTCTAGGTTTAAGATGCCACAAGAATATTCTTGATAAGTCTAAAAAGTTCTAAGAATAACCAAAGAGAAAACTCTCACAAATAAATTATATTGATCAAAGTTTTTTTGATATATTGTGAAACCATGCTTAAATAGAAAAACTAGAAGCCTAAGGAGTCCTAAAGTGTTTGAATAACCTAAACTAAATTTAAAGATAAAGAAATATAAATTGCTTATTATAAGGAATTAGTAATCCACCCAAAAGATTTCTATTGGCTGTCCACTTGTAAGTTAAGATTGCCAAGGTGCCATGCTCTAATAGACTCCTATTGGTTGTCCACTTCTAAGTTAGGATTGCCAAGTTGTCTTGCCCTTATCATCATTTAAAATGCCATGTCATCACGCTCCATGTGAACTGCCATATTGAACGCCACATCATGCTCCATGGGTAATGCCATGTAGGATGCCATGTCATTTCCATGTAGGCTGCCATGTTGAATGCCAAATCATGCTCCATGTTGGTTGCCATGTCATGGTCCATGTAGGATATCATGTTGGATGCCACATCATGCTCCATGTGGACTTCCATGTGGGACTCCACGACATGCTCCATGTAGGCTGCCATGTTGGATGGCACATCATGCTCCATGTAGGCTGTTATACTCCATGTCATGCTCCACGTCATACTCCCATTGAGTGCTTTATCCATTCTCTTTTCTCTAGCTCTTGTGATTTGACATCTTGGTACTTGAAAAAGATCCATCCTTTGAGGTTGTGCAACCGGATCCTCATCAGTTGGTTTGCTCGATGAATTGCATGGTTCTTGTTTATTTACTAAAATTTATCTTAAAAGTGGATATCATCAACTTAGCATGAAAGAGGGATATGAATGGGAAAAAACACTTAAAAGTAAACATGGGTTGCATGACTCGTTAGTAATGATATATGATTTAACTAATTCACCTAGTACATTCATGAGGTTGATAAATCATGTCTTGTGTGCGTTCATGGGAAAATTTATGGTGTTATCATTCAAAAGAATTTAAGGCAATGGGAGAAATGTTTACCATATTTTAAGTTTGCATATAATAGGTTTCGTCATTCTACTTCTTCTTTTTCTCCTTTTGAGTTTGTTTATGGCTATAATCCTTCAACTCCTATGAATATTTTACCTGTACCTACAAATAAGCATGTTAATCTAGTTGGTAAGAAAAATGTAGATTTTATGAAGGATTTACATGCTAGGGTCTGGGCTAACATTGAAAAGAAGAATGAACAATATGCTAAGCAAGCTAATAATGAGCGTTTGAAGTTTGTTTTACAACCTAGAATTTGGGTTTGGGGGCACATGCATGAGAAAAGGATTCCTACACAAAGGAAATCAAAATTGCTACCTCATGGAGATGGATCGTTCGAAGTCCTTGCAAGATTCAATGACAATGACTACAAGTTATATCTTCCTGGTGAGAACAATGTAAGTGCTATATTTTATGTCACTAACTTGTTCCCGTTTGACGTAGGTGATGATTTGAGGACAAATCTTTCTCAAGAGGGAGGGAATAATGAGGATCCGGTTGCACAAGCTCAAAGGATGGAACCACTTCAAGTAGCAAGTGGTCAAATCAAAAGGGCTAGAGAAAAGAGAATGGCTGAAGCACTCAATATGATTATGACGTGGAGTATGATGTGGCATATAATAGCCTGGCAACCAACATGGAGCATGTCGTGGCGTCCAACATGACAGTCCACATGGACCATGATGTGGCATCCAACATGACATCCTACACGGACCATGACATGGCAACCAACATGGCAGCCGACATGGAGCATGATGTGGCATTCAATATGGCAACCTACATGGAAATGACATGGCATCCTACATGGCATTACCCATGGAGCATGATGTGGCGTTCAATATGGCAGTACACATGGAGCGTGGTGACATGGCATTTTAAATGATGAAAAGGAAGCAAGACAACTTGGCAATCCTAACCTAGAAGTGGACAGTCAATATGAGTCTATTAGAGCATGGCACCTTGGCTATCCTAACCTACAAGTGGACAGCCAATAGAAATCTTTTGGCTGCATTACTAATTCTTTATAATAAGCAATTTATATTTCTATATCTTTTAAATTTAGTTTAGGTTATTTAAACACTTTAGGACTTTTTAGCCTTCTAGTTTTTCTATTTAAGCATGGTTTCACAATGTATTAAAAATTGATCAATATCATTTATTTGTGAGAGAATTCTCTTTGGTTATTCTTAGAACTCTTCAGACTTACCAAGAATATTCTTGTAGCGTCCAAAACCTATACTTATCACTCACTTATTTCTTCTTGTTCTTGAGTGTCGCGTGTAAACCATACTTTGGTTCTCTTCAAAGCATCAATTTGGGTCTTCGGTCTTATACCTAAGGTTCTCTTTGTGTCATAGAAAACGGGTTGGGGTTTGTTCTTCTTGAAAATTGATCCTTGGGTTCTTGAACCATCATTGTTACTGGGTTTCATCGCAAAGCGAAGGTGAGGTTCATATTTTATGGGATGTACTCAAACTGACTTTTGACATCCAAAACACATTCCAGATAAAAGTTTGAGTGTTTTGGTCATTTAGGTGCTTCTAGTGCCATACGGAGTCAAAATGACCCAATGGGACGTGTTTAGGCCCAAACTGGATGAACTTGCCTAAACTTGAACTTTTGGGTATTTTTTCGGTAAAATAAAAAATTGTATAAACCGAAGAAGAAACATACAAATATACAAGGGGCATACCCCAGACAAAAGAAACAAAAAAAAGAACCAGCCAACACACAAGCTGGAGGTACCCAAACCTAACAGAAGATTACAAGAGATAACAGCCTAAAGAAATAGAAGAACCAAGCTTAATTGTCAAAAATAGAGACATTCAATCCCCAGGCAAGCTGAATGGTTTTGTTATCTTCAGTCACAGAAAATCTTTTAAGACTCAAAAATCTACCTTTAATGGCATTTCTAATGCAAGCCAAGACCACTTTCTTGTCCCTCATTTTGCCCTCAAAGACTCGATTATTTCACTCTCTCCAGATATGGTGGACAAAAGAGCTGAACATAAGCTTCAACATAAGGCCCAAGAAGTAGCCTTTCTTAACTTTCACAAGGAGCCAGGAGATAAGTTGATTCCAGTTCCTAGGAGAAGACACCAAGCCACACAAACCAACAAAATTCTGCCAAATAAAGCTACAATAAGGGCAAGAAACAAACAGGTGTTCAGAAGATTCTGAAGGATGCAAGCAAAGTACACAACTACTAACATTTGAAGACCAGGAGAGGAGGTCCAAGCAGCCAATCTATCCGCAGTTGCAAGCCTATTAAGAACAGCAAGCCAAGTAATAAAGCTATATCTGGGAATATGCTTCTTAAACCAAATAAGAGGAGCACATCTCAATTTTTCACCAGCTGGAGCCAGTTTCCTATAAGTGTGCCCCACAGAGAAAAGACCAGAGGGAGAAAGAGTCCAAATCCAAGAGTCCAAAGAGGACTCTTTAGGAGGGGGAAGATGGACCTCTCTAATTGTGATAAGCTCATGGGAGTTAGAAATAGGTCAGCTCCAAGCTGCATTCTGGATCACTAAGCTGACCTTGGTAGTCCAATCCCAACCAGTACCAAAAAGAATCCTAGGTCCAAACTTTTGAGAAAGAGCCCCCAAAGGGTGCCAAGGGTCCAAGAGAAGAGAGATATGCTCACCATTTCCCACAAGAGCTTTGCAATACCCAGCAAACTTGTCTCTGATTTTCATAATTTTCCTCCAACTCCAAGAAGGATTAGTGGCAAGCTTAACCAAGAAGATAGAGCTCTTCTTGATCAAGAAAAACTTGCACCAATCCTTCCAAAGGGAAGCTTTATCCAAAGAGACCAGGAACAAGAAATGCTTAGCCACAGCCACTTCATTAGCTAGAGAGAGTTCTCTAAGGCCCAAACCTCATTGGGACTTATCAAGGCACAAGTCACTCCAAGTCACTTTAGCACCAGAATGCTTTACAACTGATGTGTTCCACAAGTAATTCCTAATAACCACCTGAATCATATTTAAGATCTTCTTAGGAAGAATAAATAAGCCAGCCCAGTATTGAAA
>QANY01013671.1:0-11232 GCA_003255025.1 Datisca glomerata | reverse complement strand
TGACTTTTTTGTAGATTAGGTTGAAGACCAGACATGGCCTCAAACAAGTTTAAGCTCTCCATAATAAGTTGAACAGAAGTAATATCACCCTTACAGAAGATAAAGAGATCATCAGCAAAGCACAAGTTAACAATACCAAACTCCTTACACCTCCAGTGATAGCCAAAGTCCGCTTTATGAGAAGCATGCTTGAGAATACCAGATAGAACCTCCATAACCAACTCAAACAGATAGGGAGAGATAGGATCACCCTGTCTAAGCCTTTTAGCACCAGAGAAGTAGCGAGTCAACTCACCATTGACCCCAATAGAGAAAGAAGGAGAGGAGATACACTCCATCACACAGTTAGAGAAATGATCAGGAAACCCCAAGCAGTCAAAGATTCTCCTGATACTCTCCCAATTCAAGCTATCATAAGCCTTTTTTATATCAACCTTGAAAGCACATCTGGGACTATTAGAAGGCCTATGGTAATCTCTAACCAGCTCTTGAGATAAGAGGATGTTGTCAGCAATTCTCCTCCCTGGCACAAAAGCAGTCTGGTTGCTACTAATAAGATCAGGGAGCACTCTTTTAAGTCTATCAGCAAGCATTTTAGAAATGCATTTATAAACAACATTACAACAAGATATAGGCCTAAAGTCACCAACCTTAGAAGGATTGGGGACCTTAGGTATAAGAGCAATGGCAGTAGAGTTAATCTGTCTCAATAATGATTGGGAGCTAAAAAACTCCAAAACAGCCTTTGTAACATCTTTGCCCATCTGGACCAGGGGCTTTACTACTCCTCAAACTAAACATAGTTGTGTGAACGTCTTCCTCTGTATAAGGGTGGTTGAGGATAGCTAAGTGAGCTTGAGAGAGCTTATTAGGGAGAATCTGAGAGGAAATTTGATCAATGTGAGAAGTCCCAAGAAGATTCCCATAATAAGAAAGAATTTGATCTTTGATAGCCTGGTCATCAGTAATAAGGTCACCCTTCTCATTAATCAACTGATTAATTCTGGATCTGACTCTATTCTTCTTTAGTTTCTGAAAAAAGAAAGAGGAATTCTGATCACCCAAGGCAAGCCAATCAACTCTGCTTTTTTGCCTCAGAAAATCTTCTTCTGCATTCTTGAGCTTAGTGAAATAAGCTAATCTAATTTTCTCCTCCTCTTGAAGAGAGACAACACTAGGAGAGGCAATAAGGTCAGCTTGCACTTTAGAGAGGGCTTCCCTAGCCATAAGAGCCCTTTTAAAAATATCTGAGCAAAAAGAGGCATTAAATTTCTTAAGAGAAAATTTAACAGATTTAAGCTTCTTATAGAGACAAAACATGGCTGTCCCAAACACCTCAATCTCCCACGCATCCTTAAGAGCAGCCCAGAAGCCTTCAAAATCCATCCAAAAATCAAAGAACTTAAAAGAAGGCTTAGGTCTAGCTGAGTTAGCCCTAAGCTGAATAATAATAGGAGGGTCATCAGAGATACCCGGGGTGTGAATATGACAAGAAGTAGCAGGAAAAACATAGCCCAATCACCATTAACCAGGGCTCTATCGAGCTTGCGCATCTTGCTACCCTCACCAACTTGACCATTCCACCAGGTGAATTGACAGCCACTATAAGGGAGGTCGAGAACCTCCAAATGATCAAGACAAGAAGCAAAGTCAATTGAGCTATCATTCCACTTGAAATCACCACCACAATGCTCAATAGGCTTCAAAATAGCATTAAAGTCACCAAGAATTAGCCAAGGCTTCCCCTGACTTAATGTCTTATGAGAGCCAAGCTTTTCCCACAAAGGCTTCCTGGAGATAGCATCATTGGCTGCATACACGACAGAGACAAAGAAATCTGTCTTTTCATGGAGAATGGTTAGCTTACAAAACATAGCTTGATCAAAGGCATCAATTAGAAGAACATCCAAAATCTTGGGATCCCAAGCTAAAACAATTCTACCTTTACTAGTAGGAGAATGGTTAGCAAAGGTAGCCCAATTGGGAAAAACAGATCTAGAAAGTCAGCAAAATTATTACACTTGTAATAATTTAGGTAGTTAGACTCCCAAGACTTCACCCTAGCTGTGATATGGTCTATTAGAGTTATACAATCTGTTTTTCTAAGCTTTGAGGTAATCAAAGTGATATGAACCTCACCGTCGCTTTGCGATGAAACCCGATAACAATGATGGTTCAAGAACCCAAGGATCAATTTTAAAGATTAAGAAACCCTGACCCATTTTCTATGACAGAAAGAGAACCTTAGGTATAAGACCTAAGACCAAATTGATGCTTCGAAAAGAACCAAAGTTATGGTTTAGACGCCCCACTCAAGAACAAGAAGGAAAGGTGAGTGATAAGTCTAGTTTTTAGACGCCACAAGAATATTCTTGATAAGTCTGAAAAGTTCTAAGAAAAACCAAAGAAAAAACTCTCACAAAGAAATTATAATGATTAAATGTTTTTCAATACATTGTGAAACCATGCTTAAATAGAAAAAAACTAGAAGCCTAAAGAGTCCTAAAGTGTTTAAATAACCTAAACTAATTTATGAGAAGATAAGATAAGAGAGTTTATGAGAAGATAAAACAATGGAATCTGGCTTTGCAATGAACATACCGATTGTAGATCTCGAAAATTCATTCGATTTGATATGTAATAATGACTATTTCGACTCCCGAATCCAAAGCTATGATCTTTTTTATGAATCACCATCAAATCAGAAAAAAAATCAGAATTGAATCTGACTATAGAGAACCAAAAGCTCTGATACCAAATGATATGAACCTCACCGTTGCTTTGCCATGAAACTCGATAATAGTAATGGTTCAATAACCTAACGATCAATTTTAAAAAAAAAAAACCCTGACCCGTTTTCTATGACACAAGAGAACCTTATGTATAAGACCTAAGACCCAAGTTGATACTTTGAAAAGAACCAAAGGTATGGTTTAGACGCCACACTCAAGAATAAGAAGGAAATGTGAGTGATAAGTCTAAGTTTTAGACGCCATAAGAATATTCTTGATAAATCCGAAAAGTTCTAAGAAGAATCAAGAGAAAACTCTTACAAAGATCAAAAGTTTTTCAATACATTGCGAAACCATGCTTAAATAGAAAAAAACTAGAAGCCTAAAGAGATCCTAAAGTGTTTAAATAACCTAAACTAAATTTAAAAAATAAAGAAATATAAATTGCAATAAATAAGAAACTTGTAATCCACCCAAAAGTCTCATATTGGCTGTCCACTTCTTGGTTAGGATTGCCAAGATGTCTTGCTTCCTTGTCATCTTTTAAAATTTCATGTCATGATCCATGTGGACTGCCATATTGAACGCCACATCATGCTCCAAGTGTAATGCCATGTAGGATGCCTTTCCATGTAGGCTGCCATGTTGGATACCACATCGTGCTCCATGTCGGCTGCCATATTGGATGCCATGTCATGGTTCATGTAGGATGTCATGTTGGATGCCACATCATGCTCCATGTAGGCTGTCATGTTGGATGCCACGGCTTGCTCCACGTCACACTCCACATCATGCTCCACGTCATACTCCTATTGAGTGCTTCAGCCATTCCATTTTCTCTAGCTTTTGTGATTTGGTCTCTTTGTACTTGAAGTGGATCCATCCTTTGAGTTTGTGCAACTGGATCCTCATCATTCCCTCCCTCTTGAGAAATATTTGTCCTCAAATCGTCATCTACATCAAATGGGAACAAGTTAGTTACATTAAATTTAGCACTTACATTGTATTCAGCAGGAGGATCAAGCTTGTAGGCATTGTCATTGATTCTTGCTAGGACATGGAATGATCCATCCCCTCTAGTCAACGATTTTGTTTTCCTTTGTGTAGGAAACCTTTCATCACACATGTGCTTCCAAACCCAAACTTCAGGTTGTATAACAAACTTCGAACTCCCCTTATTGGCTTGCTCAGCATATTGCTCATTCTTACTTTCAATGTTAGCTCGGACATTGGCATGTAAAACCCTTACTAGATCTTTCTATTTCTTACCATCAAGATTAGCATGCTCATTAGTAGATAAATGTAAAATATGCATAGGAGTTGAAGGATTAAATCCATAAACAATCTTAAAAGAAGAAGTAGAGTGAAGAAACCTATTATATGAAAACTTAAAATGTGGTAAACACTTCTCCCATTGCCTTAAATTCTTTTGAATGATAACTGCCATAAATTTTCCCATGAACGCACCCAAGACATGATTGATCAACCTCATGAATGTACTAGGTGAACTAGTTAAACCATATATCATTACAAACCAGTCATGCAATCCATGTTTACTTTTAAGTGTTTTTTTCCATTCATATCCCTCTTTCATGCTAAGTTGAGGATATCCACTTTTAAGATCAATTTTAGTAAACAAACAAGAACAATTCAATTCATCAAGCAAACTAACTAATCTAGGAATGGGATGATGATACTTTACAGTGATGTTATTTATGGCTCGGCGATCAATGCACATCGTCCATGTCCATTCCTTCTTAGTCATAAGAAATACGAGAACCGCACTAAGGCATACACCCTTTTTCCATGAGCTTGCTCGCTTGTCTTTCCAACTCCTTTGTCTCATCCGGATATCTTCTATGAGCGGGTTTGTTTTGGATGAGACCTCAAGGTACAAAGTCAATTGGGTGCTCGATTCTCCTAATTGGTGGCAGCCCTTTTGGCCTCTCCTCAGGGAATACTTCTTCGAAGTGCTGCAAAAGAGATACAAAAACACTAGGAAAATAGTGGTTAAGTTCGTTAGTCGAAAACCAAGCCTCTTTATACAAAAGTACGAGCAAATGCCGGTTGGAACTCAAAGCTCTCTTGATCTCACTCTCTCTTGCATCAAAACTCTCTTTTCTTCTCTCTCGATTTTTCTCACTCCTCTCACCCAACTCTCTATTTTTCACACTTTTCTTTTGTTCAAACACTCCTTTTTTTGAACTCCCACTCTCTTGATCTTCCAGACTCTCTTTCTTTTTTTCATTCTCAATCTCTCTTTATTTTTCATTCTCTCTTTTCAACTTCAATTGACCTTCTTGAACTTGTTTTGGGGTGAGGGGGTACAAGAGTAATGAGCTTCTTATCAATTACAAAAGTATATCTATTTTTGTAACCATTATGAGTGACTTTTCTATCTCATTTCCACGGTCTCCCCAAGAGAAGATGAATTGCTTGCATTGGCTCATCACTCAAAACTTCATCATTGTACTTGCCAATAGAGAAAGAAACTAACACTTTCTTATCCACCTTGATTTCTCCGCAATCACTCAACCATTTGAGCATGTATGGGTTAGGATGTTTTGATATTGGCAAGTTTAGTTTTTCCACCATGTAAGTGCTAGCCACATTGGTACAACTTTCCCCATCAATAATAATACTACACACTTTATTGTTAACAAGGCATCTAGTATTAAAAATATTTTCTTGTTGTACCTTCTCACCTTCTTTGGCTAGGGCACTAAGAGCTCTTCATTTTACTAAAAGTTCCCCATCGACCGGTTCTTTAATGTCACTTGCATCCTCTACTGGTGGCCTGGACTCCTCTTTGGAATCACTTTTGATTTCCACATTCTTGCCTTGCGATGATGGTATCTTCATATTAATGCTACCCAAATTATAATTTACCCTCTCACCAAACTTATATTCTATAGTTCCATGTCGGAATCCCCTATCTCCAACCCCATGGCCTAATTTTCCAATGTGAGAATATTGCTCCTCTTCATCAAAGTAGTTCCCAAATTCTTCATTATACTCAACATAGGTGATCGTCTCTCCCTCTGATGCCCAATTGGAGCTCTAGGTGTCTCCACCCGTGTTTCCATCCGATCAATCCTCTTATGCAATCGTTCCAGGCCGTCTCCTAACATTCTCTTAAATTCACCCACTAACGCCTCCATTTGTAACTTCAGCGTACCACCTTCCGCCATTCCTCCACTACCATTACTATTTGACATACTTGAAAGAGAATAAGATTAGTAGAAAAAAAAATGAAGGACCTTGCAATCTCTCCCTCACTTGTTTACACTCAAAGTTTGAGGTTCACTCAATTTCTCTCGTGTTTCACTCAAAATATTTGGCTTTTATCGTCTGATTTTCTCACACACTCTTGCCTTTTATCACTTTTAGTTTTCTCTTTCGGTTCTTGTTAAAACTAAAACGAATCTGGAATTTTCAAGCAACAACCAAAAGACCTAAACAAATCAACACTATGAGGAGATAAGGGAAAGGAAACAACTAAGGGATAAAATTTAGAGATAAGGAAACAAAAGGAGATCAACTTATACTATCTTTTTTTTACAGAAGATAAGTTGGGACAAGATAAGGTAAGGATAAGATGAGATAAGATGAGATAAGATAAGATAAGATGATATAAGATAAGATGAGATAATATAAGATAAGATAAGATAATGATTAGATAAGATAAGATAAGATAAGAAAAAGATAAGATAAGATAAGAAAAAAGATCAGATAAGTTATGACAAGATAAGATAATATAAGGTGAGATAAGAAAATATAAGATAATTATGACAAGATGAGATATGATATGATGAGATAAGACAATGAAAAGATAAGATAAGATAAGAAAAGATATGATAATATAAGACAAGGATAAGATAAGATAAAATGAGACAAGAAAAGATATGATAAGATAAGACAAGGATAAGATAAGATAAGATCATTTATTATAAGATGAGATAACATATGATATGACAAGATATGATGAGATAAGATAATGATAAGATAATATAAGATAAGATGGGATAAGAAAATATATGATAAGATAAGATAAGGATAAGATAAGATAAAATGAGATAAGAAAAGATATGATAAGATAAGACAAGGATAAGATAGATAAGATAAGATAAGATAATTTACGATAAGATGACATAAGATATGATATGACAAGATATGATAAGATAAGACAAGGATAAGATAGATAAGATAAGATAAGAATTGATGTTCTTAATAGGCTTGCAACCGCATATAGATTGGCTGCTTGGACCTCTTCTCCTGGGTCTTCCAATGTTAGTAGTTGTTTACTTTGCTTGCATCCTTCGAAATCTTCTGAACACCTATTTGTTTCTTACCCTTATTCTAGTTTTATTTAGCAGAAATTGGTTGGTTTGTGTGGCTTGGTGTCTTTTTCTAGGAACTGGAATCAAGTTATCTCTTGGCTCCTTGTGAAAGTTAAGAATGGCTACTTCTTAGGCCTTATGTTAAAGTTTATGCTCAGCTCGTTTGTCTACCATATCTGGAGAGAGAGAGAAATAATCGAGTCTTTGAGGGCAAAATGAGGGACAAGAAAGTGGTCTTGGCTTGCATTACAAATGCCATTAGAGGTAGATTTTTAAGTCTTAAAGGATTCTCTGTGACTAAGGAAAACAAAACCATTCAGCTTGCCTGGGGATTGAGTGCTTCTATTTTCGACAATTAAGCTTGGTTCTTCTGTTTCTTTAGGCTATTATCTCTTGTAATCTTCTGTTAGTGTTTGAGTGCCTCCATCTTTTGTGTTGGTATGTTTCTTTTTTGTTTCTTTTGCCTGGGGTATGCCCCTTGTATATTTATATTTTTCTTCTTCGGTTTATACAAAATTTTAATTTACCAAAAAAAAAGATAAGATAAGAAAAGATAAGATAATTTATGAGAAGATAAGATAAGATAATTTATGAGAAGATAAAACAACGGAATCTGGCTTCGCAATGAACATACTGATTGTAGATCTCAAAAATCCGTTCGATTTGATATGCAATAATGACTATTTTGACTCCTGAATCCAAAGCTATGATCTTTTTTCTGAACCACCATCAAATCAGAAAAAAAATCAGAATTGAATCTGACTATAGAGAACCAAAAGCTCTGATACCAAATGATATGAACCTCACCGTCGCTTTGCGATGAAACTCGATAATAATAATGGTTTCATAACCCAAGGATCAATTTTAAAAAAGAAGAAACCCTGACCCGTTTTCTATGACACAAAGAGAACCTTAGGTATAAAACCTAAGACCCAAATTGATGCTTCGAAAAGAACCAAAGATATGGTTTAGATGCCACACTCAAGAATAAGAAGGAAAAGTGAGTGATAAGTCTAAGTTTTAGACGCCACGAGAATATTCTAATAAGTCTGAAAAGTTCTAAGAAGAATAAAGAGAAAACTCTCACAAAGAAATTATATTGATCAAAAGTTTTTCAATACATTGTGAAACCATGTTTAAATAGAAAAAAACTAGAAGCCTAAAGAGTCCTAAAGTGTTTAAATAACCTAAACTAAATTTAAAAAATAAAGAAATATAAATTACAATAAATAAGAAACTTGTAATCCACTCAAAAATCTCCTATTGGTTGTTCACTTCTTGGTTAGGATTGCCAAGGTGTCTTGCTTCCTTGTCATCATTTAGCCATGTCATGCTCCATGTGGACTGCCATATTGAACGCCACATCATGCTCCAAGTGTAATGCCATGTAGAATGCCTTTCCATGTAGGCTGCCATGTTGGATACCACATCGTGCTCTATGTCAGCTGCCATATTGGATGACATGTCATGGTTCATCTAGGATGTCATGTTGGATGCCACATCATGCTCCATGTAGGCTGTCATGTTGGATGCCATGGCTTGCTCCACGTCACACTCCACGTCATGCTCCACATCATACTCCTATTGAGTGCTTCAGCCATTCTATTTTCTCTAGCTTTTGTGATTTGGCCTCATTGTACTTGAAGTGGATCCATCCTTTGAGTTTATGCAATCGGATCCTCCTCACAAAGGAACCCCCAAGTATCTCATAGGAAGCTCTCCAATGCTGAAATTGCACAAGTCCAGAATTGCTTAAGAAGTGGATGAATGGACCCCAGACATGAAAATCTGACTTTTTTGTAGATTAGGTTGAAAACTAGACATAGCCTCAAACAAGTTTAAGCTCTCCATAATAAGTTGAACAGAAGTAATATCACCCTTACAAAAGATAAAGAGATCATCAGCAAAGCACAAGTTAACAATACCAAGCTCCTTACACCTCTAGTGATAGCCAAAGTCAGCTTTATGAGAAACATGCTTGAGAATACCAGATAGAACCTCCATAACCAATACAAACAGATAGGGAGAGATAGGATCACCTTGTCTAAGTCCTTTAGCACCTAAGAAGTAGCCAGTCAACTCACCATTGACCACAATAGAGAAAGAAGGAGATGAGATACACTCCATCCAGTTAGAAAAATGATCAGGAAACCCTAAGCAGTCAAAGATTCTGCCGATACTCTCCCAATTCAAGCTGTCATAAGCTTTTTTGATATCAACCTTGAAAGCACATCTGGGACTATTAGAAGGCTTATTGTAACCTCTAACCAGCTCTTGAGATAAGAGGATGTTGTCAGCAATTCTCCTCCCTGGCACAAAAGCAGTCTGATTGCTACTAATAAGATCAGGGAGCACTCTCTTAAGTCTATCAGCAAGCATTTTAGAGATGCATTTATATACAACATTACAACAAGAGATAGGCCTAAAGTCACCATCCTTAGAAGGATTGAGGACCTTAGGGATAAGAGCAATTACAGTAGAGTTAGCCTGTTTCAATAATGATTGGGAGCTAAAAAACTCCAAAACAGCCTTAGTACATCTTTGCCCACAATATGCCAACATCTTTTGAAGAAACTAGCAGAGATGCCATCTGGACCAGGGGCTTTACTACTCCCCAAACTAAACATAGTTGTGTGAACGTCTTCCTCTGTATAGGGATGGTTGAGGATAGCTAAGTGTGCTTGAGAGAGCTTATTAGGGAGAATCTGAGAGAGAGCTTATTGGGGAGAATCTGAGAGAGAGCTCTCCAATCCACCTCCTGATCAATGTGAGATGTCCCAAGAATATTCCTATAATAAGAAAGAATTATTTGATCTTTGATAGCCTGGTCATCAGTAATAAGGTCACCCTCCTCATTAACCAACTTATTAATTCTGGATCTGACTCTATTCCTCTTTAGTTTCTGAAAAAAGAAAGAGGAATTTTGATCACCCAAGGCAAGCCAATCTATCTCTGCTTCTTTGCCTCAGTAAATCTTCTTCTGCATTCTTGAGCTTAGTGAAATCAGCAAATCTAATTTTCTCCTCCTCTTGAAGAGAGACGACACTAGGAGAGGCAATAAGGTCAGCTTGCACTTTAGAGAGGGCTTCTCTTGATGCAAATCTAGGAGCTGAAAATGGACGTGGGGCTGAGCATACACGCGGGAATGTAGCGGATCTTGTACAAGATCATTTATCACTCCCTGGTGGTCCAAATACAAGACTTAGAGCCCAAAATTTCAAGAAAGCACTTATTGGGCTGATTCAAGGGAATTGGAATGATTCTGGAAAATTGAAGCCCAATGTGGGTCCAAATGAAAATCAAGGCTTTATCCATGTCATCAAGGCCATTGAAGTGTCTAATTAACATACAAAAGCAATTGAAAAGGATAATGAACCTACAAAAACGTGTTCATCAAGATAAGGACATGAAAGGGCATGAATTGGACTGTTTTCAAGGCTATGAAATAGGGGGATGAATCTAGCTTGGATTGGTTATGCTTAAATACATTGTTCATAGTCAATTAGCATACAAAAGAAATTGAAAAGGATAATGAACCTACAAAAACGTGTTCATCAAGATAAGGCCACGAAAGGGCATGAATTGGACTATTTTCAAGGCTATTAAATAGGGGGATGAATCTAGCATGGATTGGTTATGCTTAAATACATTGTTCACAGTCAATTAGTTATATTTACTTATTATTAGTAGTAAAAAAATGTCTAAAAACGTGGGAACTCATTTACTTTAATGTTGGTGTTGTTTCAAAGCTAAAATTAATGCTTTTCCTATTCTTGGAGGGTTGTTCCAAGTATAAAACATGGTACCCACGAAATTTGTAATCATGTTATGAATATTAAAAACAAGTTTATGTTATCGTGAGGTGTGTCATCTATGTTCTTGAAAGAACTCTTTGAACTTATCAAAGTTAGTCTTGTGGCGTTCAAACAACCGAACTTATCACCTTGATTCTTGAGTGATCCTTAGGTTTCTTGGTGTGGCGTTTCTATCCTTCGTAGTCTTAGTTCTTATCTTGCTAGATAACGGGTTAAGGCTCAACAATCTTGTCTTTCACGTTCTTGGGGTTCTTGAACCATCATTGTTACCGGGTTTCATCGTAGATTGTCGGTGGGGTTCATATCATCATAGAAGGTTAGCTGTGAATTATTTTAGTGAGAGAA
>QANY01013656.1:1532302-1551702 GCA_003255025.1 Datisca glomerata | reverse complement strand
TATGCTACAAACACAAGTGAAAAAATTAATTATGCCTAATGGAATAGCATCAACCACTTCATGACATTGGACACCAAAACAAGTTAAGCCTTGAATAATCAATTGGTGCCAATTCCTTATGAACCTCTCCAGCCACCATACCCAATGTGGTATGATCTGACTGCTCGCTGTGATTATCATGCTGGGGCAGTGGGACATTCGACTGAGAATTACATAGCATTAAAAGATAGAGTACAGACATTGATCAAGGCTGGATGGTTGAATTTGAAAAAGGATAATGGGAACCCATATATAAATTCCATCCTTCTACCAATTCATGGGAATCCTGTCGTAAACGTAATTGAGGAATATTTTTCATATGAAAAGAAGGATGTGGCGGATGTGAGCACGTTAATGGAAATACTTTTCCATCTTCTTTCTAAAGTGAGGTACATCTACCCAACACGCTCAGAGGATGAAGGCATTTTTAAGAAGCATATGCATGACTTTGATTGCTTGTTTCATAAGAATGTGACTGAGCATACAATTGATGAATATGCTGATTTTAAAATGGAAGTGCAAAGGTTGTTGGATGCAAAGATACTTACAATAAGTCATAAATGAGAAAGGAATACCAAGAAGATGACTCTTTAGTCCTCATTAACTAAAGAATCATCCAAAGTAAATGTTGAAGTGTCATCCTTATCCCAAAACCTCTCATAATACATTATGAGAAAAAGTCAACTCGCACCACTATGTCTTATGCTCCGACGCCCATCGCCATCCAAATATCGGGTTCATTTCTTACAAAGATTCAAGAGAAGTACCATGGAGGTACGGATATGAGGTTATTACAAGCAGTAATGACAAAACTCAAACGCTAAATCTGTCAGACATTGATCTCCCTATAACTAATATTTTGGGAGTAGGCGAGATGACGAGGAGTGGCAGATGCTCACACCAGATGTTCTGAAAATGGATAAAAGTGACGAGTTTGAAAGGCAAAGGAAAGGGAAAGCCAAAGAAAGTGACATGGTCACGAGCTCTAAAATGAGATGTATAGTGGCCAAGTGATAGACCTAGATATAATGAGATGTACAGAGAAAGAAAGACAGTGTCTGAAGAATAAGTGTGTGAAATTTTGAAGCTCATCAAGCAAAGTGAGTATAAGGTGAAAGAACAACTTAAGCGCTTAGCTGCTCACATATCTTTACTATCACTTTTTCTTAATTCTGAACCGCTTCGCCAAACATTATTGAAGGTTTTGAATCAAGCATATGTCTGTCATGACATTACAGTAGAGAAGTTGAGTGGAATTGTAGAAAATATTACCATACCAAATTTTATCACTTTCACAGATGATCAAATCCCTACTGATGGTACTAGACACACCAGAACTCTACATATACCCATGAAATGTACGAATTATGTAGTTGTAAAAGTATTGATTGATAACGGCTCGTCTCTAAATGTAATGCCAAGATCCACACTAGCAAAGCTCCCTGTGGACGCGAAACATATGCGACCGAGCGTGATGATAGTAAGAGCATTCGATGGTACCCGAAGAGAAGTAATCGGAGACATAGAGATACAAATCCAAATCGGGCCATGCCTATTCAATATTGTTTTGGACATAACTCCAGAATACAGTTTTTTTTGGGTCGACCATTGATTCACTCTGCTGGGGCAGTACCGTCTTTCTTACATTAGAAGTTGGAATTTTATAATGAATCATAAACTCATTTATATATATGGGGAGGAAGATTTACTGGTATCCAAGTTGGCCATCATGCCATATGTTGAGGCGAAAGAAGAAGCATTGGAGTGCTCATTTCAATCATTTGAAATTGCGAACACCACATTCGTTGCTAGTGGAAAACTCGCTCCAACGCCAAGCCTATCAAAAGCATCTCAGATGGTGGCAAAGTAGATGATAGAAGGGGTATACAAGCCAGGAAAAACACTCGGGAGTGAGCATCAAGGCATAAACTGACCAAGGTTGATAGAGGGAGAGTGGAAGTTCAAGAGAAAGAAAAGAGGATTGCTAGGCTAAAAAATAGGGAATTCGATATGGAAATGCTAATCATAGCTCATATTTCTGAATCTTTCAAAAGTGGGGGAATTTCATTCGAATAATCGATTACAGTAGAGTAGTATGACCTTGAAGATGATATCGCCCAACTTTCAATATCTGCAATATTGGAAAAATATTTAAGTGCAAGTGCATAACACTTGGTTTATCGGTACGATTCAGATCATGAGCTTGACGATTGGGATGTCATTGAGCTGGCAGTGCTTCTTGGAAATTTTCAAGAGTAATGTGTTAATGCTAAATTTCTAATGATTCTGTCCAATGTCTTAGGAATTTTGTTGTTCTGGTCCTACATTTTTTTTGTTTCATGTCATCTCTTTGAATGAAAGTCTAAAAGCTTGTTTCGTTTCCTCTATTGATGATAAATACAATTCTAGTCTTTTTTTCTTCTTCCTCTTTTTGTGTACTTTTTTTTTCATTTATGAAATGTTGTTCATACTCATGAATTGTTTATTTTGTTTTCTCACCTTTCTTTCATCTAATAATCTGATTCAGGTTTGAGAACGGTGATTTTGAAAACAAAAACATAAGCAATAACTTCGACAATTTCATTCTTAGCGTAGTGTCAGATGAAGGTGACGAAGATAATTTCGAACCATCTCCAGAAATGTTAAGAATGGTAGAAGAGGATGATAAAATAACTCAACCTTATCAAGAGTTAATGGAGATGATAAATTTGGGATTGGATGGAGAGACAAAAGAAGTCCATATCGGCACTTCTATGACAAGCAAAAGCCACTGACAATTATTTGACTTACTCAAGGAGTATATGGACGTCTTTGCATGGTCTTACCAAGATATGCCAGGTCTAAACACTGGTGTCATGGTCCACCATTTGCCACTTATGCCCAAAAGTAAATAAGTGCGACAAAAGTTACAGAAAATAAAATCAGACATGCTAGTACAAATCAAAGAAGAACTTAAAAAGCAAATAGATGCGGATTTTCTGGAATTTGCAAAATACCCTGAATGGGTTGCTAACATAGTCCTAGTGTTGAAGAAAAATGGGAAAGTAAGGATGTACGTCGATTATATAGACTTAAATTGGGCAAGCCCTAAGGCTAATTTTTCATTACCCCATATCAATGTCTTAGTAGATAACACTGCAGAAAATTCAACTTTCTCTTTCATGGATGGTTTGTCGGGATATAACCAAATCAAAATGGCTCCTGAAGGCCGTGAAAAGGCCATTTTTATAATTTTATGGGGTACATTTTGTTATAAGGTTATGCCATTTAGTCTAAAGAATGTAGGGGCGACTTATCAATGGGCAATGGTAACACTATTTTATGATATGATGCATAAATAAATCGAAGTGTATGTTGATGATATGATTGCCAAATCTCGTCAAGGGGAAGATCACACTGTCATTTGCGGAAACTATTTGGACGGCTGAGAAAATTCTAATTAAAGCTTATCCCAACAAATTGTACATTCACAGCATCTTTAGGGAAACTAGTTAGCTTTGTCGTGAGCAATGAATGAATAAAAGTTGACCCTGGCAAGGTTCGAGCCATCATTGATATGCCACCACCTAAAACTCAAAAGGAAGTTAAAGGTTTCTTAGGGAGACTAAATTACATAGCCCGGTTCATCTCACAACTAACTGTGACTTATGAACCTATCTTTAAACTTCTTCGCAGAAGTGATACATAAAGATGGAATGATGATTGTCAAAATGATTTGGAGAAGATCAATCAATACTTACAAACCACCTATACTTGTTCCTCCAACTCCAGAGCGTCCACTCATTTTGTATCTTACAGTAACCGAAAAGTCTATGGGTTGCGTACTCGGTCAGCACGACGCCTCTGGAAGGAAAGAACAAGCAATACACTATTTAAGTAAAAGGTTCACAAACTTTGAGGTTAATTATTCAATGTTGGAGAAAATGTGTTGTGCATTAGCTTGGGTTGCTCATCGGCTTAGACAATACATGTTATACTACACCACTTGGTTATTTTCAAAGACGGATCCAATCAAGTATATCTTTGCAAATCCATCACTTTTTTGGCGAATTGCTAAATGGTAAATGTTACTCACAGATATGATATTGTCTATGTCACTAGAAAATCAATAAAAGGAAGTGTACTTGCTGATTATCTGACAGATCAACCAGTGCAAGATTATGAGCATGTGAAGTTTAATTTTTGTGATGAGAGCGTATCAGTCATATTAAAAAATGAAGAAGATTCTATGGATCAATAATTGTGAACAATGTTATTTGATGGTGCATCTAATGATGTAGGACATGAAATTGAGGCCATCCTCATATCTCCTAAGGAAAAGTTTTTCCCATTCACGGTAAAACTATGTTTTGACTTTACAAACAATATGAAGATTAAAAAAGGTTAGCGTGTACAAAGATTCATTATTGGTGATACGATAATTAAACGAGGAATGGGAAGCTAGAGACTTCAAGTTGGTACCTTATAACAAACATGTAACTAAGTTAAGCTGAACTTTTGAAGTGATCTCATTTGACCATATACCCAGAGAGAATAATCAAATCACAGATGCATTGGCAACTCTAGCATCCATGTTTGCCGTAGACTTTAAGGAAGAAGTTTAACCATAAAAATTGAAAAGTGAGATTTTCCTGCTCACTATATCAGCTTTGAAGAAGAGCCAGACACAAGACCATGATATTATGACATCAAGCAGTATATAAAGAATGGGAATATCCATCCAAAACTTTCGAGAATGATTAACGTACTATTAGAAGATTGTCCATGGGTTTCTTCTTGAACGGTGAAATACTGTACAAAAGAAACCATGATATGATGCTTTTAAGATGTGTTGATACAAGGGAAGTAAATCAAATCATAGAGGAAGTTCACAAAGAAATTTGTTGTGTTCATGCTAACGGACACATATGGCCAAACAAATCTTGAGAGCAAGATATTATTGGTTGACTCTAGAATCTGACTACATCAAGTACGCCAAGAAATGTCATAAATGTCAAATTTATGCAGATAAAATTCACGTACCCGCATCCCCTTTACATGTCATGGCTGCACCTTGGTTGTTCTCTATATGGGGCATGTATGTCATTGGTCCCATCACACCAAAAGCCTCTAACGGGCATCGTTTCATTTGAGTCTCTATAGATTATTTTACCAAATGGGTGGGGGCGAGTTCGTATTCGAGTGTAACCGGAAATGCGATTGTTAAGTTCATTAAAAAAGGAAATAATTTACCGATATGGTCCACCTGAAAGGATCATCACAGGTAATGTGACAAATTTAAACAACAAGATGATGAAAGAATTATGTGAGTAATTTAAAATTAAGCATCATAATTCATCTCCTTATTGTCCGAAGATGAACGGAGCGGTAGAAGCAGCCAATAAGAACATAAAAAAGATAATAGAGAATATGAAAGCGGTTTATAAGGATTGGCATGAGATGCTCCCTTTCGCTCTACATGGATACCGTACATCAGTCCGAACATCAATTGGGGCAACGCCGTTCTCTTTGATATATGGCAGGGAAGCGGTCTTTCCGATCGAGGTGGAAATCCCATCCCTAAGAGTCTTAATGGAGGTGAAATTAGACGAAGCATAGTGGGTACAAACATGATATGAGGAATTAAATTTTATCGAAGAAAAAAGATTAACTGCATTATGTAGAGGACAATTATATCAAAGAAAAATGATGCACACATATGACAAAAAGTTACGTCCCCGATGTTTTCGAGAAGAAGATTTGGTGTTGAAAAAGATACTCTCGTATCAAAAGGATCTCTGTGGGAAGTGGACCTTAAATTACAAAGGACCTTTCGTTGTCAAGAAGACATTCTCTAGAGGAGCTCTCAAGCTAACAAACATGGATGAGAATGATTTATCGCATACAGTTAATTCTGATTCAGTCAAGAAGTACTTCATTTGACCGCTCTAAGTATGAGAAAGGGAAGTTGGGTAAAAAAAGTTTTCAAAGAACTATCTCAAATATTGAAAAAATTCATATTCCATAATTTTTCCAAATCCTTGTTTGTAAATATCGGTCATCATCAATAAATAATCTCTTTTTAGTTGACAACTATATATACTTCATCTTCCCGTTATTTGTATTATTCCTTATTCTGCTTAATTCCAAGGCAAATAAAAATATTATTAATTACTCTTGAAATAACTCAGAAGCATAAACTTGGTCAGGTGAAAGCTAATTGATTGGAACATGCATGGAGTCGAGGTCGAAGCCTGCGTCTATCCAGGTCCACTCCTTTTCTTTATGTCTGGTTAAATCGAATCTGACTTTGTCGCGGTCGACACCCGGTGTCAACGCTTGATCCATTTCAATTAACATGGTTAAATCGAACCCGTGTGGAGTCGAGGCCGAAGCCTGCGTCTATCTAGGTCCACTTCTTTTATTTATCTTTGGTTAAATCGAACCCGAATTGAGTTGAGGTTCAAGCCTGTGTCTATCTAGGTCCATTTAATAATTCTGTCATTTCATAGAACCCGAATAAGTAGATGTTTCTATTCCCCTAATCCATGTAGTATTTTCTCGATCAAAATACTTATCTACACATTTGTACACCTTCTAATTTTAGAAGTGTGAACAAATGGGGGCAACTGTATATACCATATTTTGTCTGGTCCAATAATATATAAACAAAATTTTATTTTTTGGCCCATGTACTAGTTTAAGACTATATGTATGATTTAAAAAATAGCCCAAGGCCTAAATATAAGAAGAATTGTCCAAGGACTAAAAAATAAAAAAAAGGAGTAAAAAGGACTAAAAATAAAAAGTGAAACTCTAAGTTTGCCTATGAATAAAGGGGAGGGGCTCTAAAGAGAGAAAGAGAGATCTTGAGAGAGAAGGAGAGAATATATTTTTAGAGGGAGAGTGTGTGAGAAAATAGAAGAGATTTTTTAAGAGAGAGAGAGAGAAATGAAGTCTTCATTTCTATTCATCTTTCATCTTCTCATATTCTTTTTGTTAAGGTAGTTTAAATCTCTTGCACATTAGCTAACAATATATATCTTGTTCATCATTCTTCATCATCTCTCATTAATACTCATGTAGTATATGCTCTTATTTTCTTTTCCATAATATATATGTGTGCGCGCGCGCGTGTGTTTCTTCTTCTTCACATTTTACTCGTAATCTTGAGTTTAATTTTTATACATTACTAATTTTCTTACAATTTGATAATGAGATCTCTTTGTCATCAACTCAATCAATGAGGATGAAGATAAAACCTTTGAGGGGTACAAATTAATTCAATGTGAATCAACCTTTTAATGAGTTGAAAGTGTATATTGTATACCAAAAATTTCCTATGATAATTTCTCATACACAAAAATGTATAAAATAGAGAGTTAAATATATATATAAATCATGTAAACATTAAGCCTTGAAATTTTTTTAATGTTCTCATAAGTCTTTTCACCTTTTTAGATCTTGTTTCTATTTTAATGACACTTATTTAAACTAATTGTTATTTGACTAGCAATGAATGGAAGAAAAGAAATATTAGTAATTAGAGAATTAAGTGGTCCGAAAAAATGGTATATTTATATCCCAAATAAAAAATATTATATTTTGAACTTTTATTGATTTTTTTAGTGACACTTATTTGAACTAGTTACCATCCATGATAATTCATTTGCTGTTTTTTGATTGGCAATAAGGGAAGAAAAGAGAAATGATAATTAGTACGTTAAGTAGTCCAAAATAAAAAATAGGTATATTTATGTCAAAAAATATCTATTTTTTCATCATTTTCTTTACGGGACAATTGATGTAACTAGCTATCGTCCGAAATCTTTTTGCTATTTGAATAGCCATTATTGAAGAAAATAATGGTAATTAGTAAGCTATTAAGTAAAATATTATATATTTATGTCAATTATACATTTACACATGTATATATTATTTTAATAAAAGTAAACATTTACATAAGTTAATTTATTTAAATATAAATCATTCAATATTTATATTTTTATAATAATATAATTATATTAAAAAAACAAAAAATTTTGTTTGACCCACAAATCAAATAGTGGGTAACCCTCTGTTTTGCAACATGGGTTCAACCCTCTGTTATTTTATTTTATTAATATAAATTAGTGTTTATTTTAAATTTATATTTTTATGCATCTTGTTTACGTATTTTACATACTATTCATCTTTTTTTACTCTATACATTCTCATACATTTTGAATTTTTCTTTCTCCCATTTTTTATTTATATTTGTTGTTCGTCTTTGTTCTTATTTATTTATTTAGCATTGTCATATTGCCTTGCTTGTAATGTGATTCTTATCTCATTTCTTTATTAATAGAGTTATTATTCATATATGCGTGGATTACAATCTTAATAATTAGAATTAAATTTTGTTAATTTTATTATTTAGTTTTCTTTAAAAATCCGATGATGAACTTTGAGATTTTGAGATACCAAATTTCTCAAACTACTAGGTGAGAAATTATTTTTAGGATATCAAGAATGACTTCAATAATACTTTGATTTAAAAAATATAAAATAACAAAAATAAAAAAATAATTATTTTTTTCAATAGCCTTTGTACCACCCATTAACGGTAATTTATTTTGTTCATTTTATGATACAGAATTTACCAAATTTATTAGTACATATCGACATATGTTTGATATTTTCATAAGTACATATCAATAAGTTAATCATTGGTTATACACAAATTTATTATTTAATTACGTCTTGATCAATAACTTGTGTTAAGTCAATAGCTGATATCAATAATCTAATTTTTTTGGTGTTGAATACTGATTGTCTATTATACCATTAGTCAATTACAATCATTAATAGACTGAAATACCTGATAAGTATTTAAAACCATCGTCAATAGATTATTGAAATTAATCTTCACTAAAATATTAAAAAATATCAATCAAATTACTAAAAAAACAAAAAACATTGATCAAGAAAACTTCTTATCATAAACATATCAATCTTGTTTTAAGGAGATTTTGGATGAATATATGATGAAGTTTTGGTGAGACTAGACAAAGAAATTAGTGAAACCTTTTAGGCAAAAGAGGGAGAATCTTCATTTTTGGATATTGTCCTTCATGACCTGCAAAAGGGGGAATATAACTAGGTAGCCAAGTAAGGGGGTCCCCTTGCTGCCCCTCCGAAGATTAAGTTAAAACGGAAGGTAATAAACAAGTAATAAGGTAGCCAAGTGAGTGGTATGATCTAATGAGGGCTGACGTCATCTGTTAGTCCAGCCTATTATTGTACTAAGATGTATTGACCTAGAGCTCAGCCATTTGTTCCTTCATTTTAAACATTCTGCCTGAGTCAGACTAATTTGTACTTAACTTCAGATATTTGGCACTATGCTATTCATGTAGGCTTCTTATTTGTTAAGATGTTATTAATGCGACTGACGACAGACTGTGTCATCGGTGGTATTTTTGCTCTGGCTAATCCTTGTTTGCCACGATAAGGTTAACTTAGTTTCATACTTTCTAATTCTCTCCTTCTGAGACTTAGGCATTGCTAGTGATATATCTCAGATCTCGAATTGTTTCGAGATCATACTATTATGAAACTTTGCTAATGGGTCATTCTAGCTCCTAACTGGTAGTTCAATCTCTCCTTACTGAAACCTTAGCCCTTTACTTTAGTGAAATATCTTAGATCTCTCATAGACACTCAGGCTAAAGCCCAATTTTATTTTGGTGGGAGGGACCTTAGTTTAGTGCTAAGGTCTTTTTCCTTTTAAGGACCTCGGCATAATGCTGAGATCTCCTTCCTTTTAAGGACCTCTGCCTAATGCCGAGGTCTCTTTCCTTTAGGGACCTCAACATAATTCCAATGTCTCATTCACTTAGGGACCTCGGCCTAACGCCAAGGTCTCATTCCTTTAGGGACCTCGGCCTAACCTTGAGGTCTCCTTCCTTTGGAGACCTCAGCCTAACGTCGAGGTCTCCTTCCTTTAGGGACATCGACCTAATGTTGAGGTCTCCTCTCATGGGCCCAGCTCTCTTGGAACATGGTTTTTGGGACTTCTCTTTTACTCTAGTAAATATGCCTTTTAAACCATTTCATTTGACTCTAAAAAGCTTCGGATGTCTTTAGCCTCTGACTCTCAAAATGCTTTATCGTCTGAGGCATCACCACCAAGAATTCTCAGAGTCCCCGTATGCTTCTGAGAACTCTATTCCAGTGATTAGGATCAAGGGTTCATTATACCATCCATGTATGGGGGAGACCGAGGTTGACATACTTGTGGATGATGCTGAGGGATGGAAATACTTTCGCTTGGTTTCTAAGGAGGAGGAGCAATGAGGACCTTTAGCTTGACTCTTCACTTTGGCTCATGGTGACTCTATGTCTAATGGTAGGCGTGCCACAAATGGAGGTCGTTGTGGGTTTTCAAGGGTTAGGACTTCGTCTCGGCTGTAAAAAATCGGTAGAAGTTCATCCTAGGATGATGTATGCTCGTGGGCAAGTGAGGTCGAGGTGGAGAATCGACCTGAGGTCTACGTGGTGAATCATCTGGGGCCGAAGTGGGGGCTGTTTAACCTAAGGATGAAGTTTCGATCTCATGGATGGTAGGTGAATTTGAGGCTGAGGCCGACGTGAGGTCGGTTCAACCTGAGGCGGAAGCGACGATCTTGCGGCGGCGGGTCAATCCGAGGCTGAGGCCGAAGAAAGGGTTTTGGAAGATGAGGATGAGGTCGGCGATGGACTTTTAGGAAGAAATTCTTAGCCTGAGGGAAATATACTCTATTCCTAATTCCATTACTCTTCACATTCCAGGCCCGAGAGAGCTTGCTAGCAGTCCTCCTCCGGGCGAGGTGGCCTTTTGTCAATCCCTTTTAGCGATTGGGGTACATCCTCCTTTTAATGATCTAGTTAGAGTTACAATTCATTCGTTTAGGTTGGCCCCTTTTCAACTCATCCTGAATGCTTATAGATATGTGTTAAGCCTATCTTCGCTATGGGTGAATTTATTACACTCAGATTTTGATTTTAGTATCATCGAATATTTGTTCTATCTGAAGCATAATTTCGCTTGTGCGGGGAGCTATTATTTCTCACACCGAGGCCTTAAGTCTGAGTGCCTGATTAAGGATCTTCAATCGTGCAACAAAAAATGGTGTAAAAATTGGTTTTTCATGGGGGATCAGTGGGAGAGGCATCTCGAGCATCAGTTCCCAGAGTGTCTGTCATGACCTATTTTTGTCCTAAGTCTATAGTTCCTCATGTGGGTATGTACTTTTGTATACTTTCATGAGTCTTACTACTTATATTGTTATTTACCATGCTCCTTTACCATAAATCATAAGCTTAAGTGTCCGATACATGAAGAAGGGGTGCGCAACAACTAGACTGTACCCTTTTCCTCCCAGATGAAAAACTCCAACATTCCTTCTTGCTTAGCAACAACATGATGGTTACCGCCGTGTTGTGCTTTACTCACGTATTTCACGTTGCCAAAGGGAATTTTCCTAGTTTCTCTCCTTTTGTTATTGTTTTATTTATTCACTTATTTGTACACTTATCTATTACACTTTATTCCATTTTTTTCTTTTTTTAGTTAGTAAGAAACGTGCCTAGAAGAGGAAGAGTGACCGTGATGCTCAAGCTTCATGCTCTAATATAGATATCCCAGAGTCTGTGCCTATTCATCTAGACCCTCCAGGTTCTCTTCTTTCAGGTCCCCGCAAACACCTACTCATATATATTTCGTTTTTTTATGTTAACGTCCATTATCTTCTTTATCATTTCAGCTTTCGTGTAGTCTGAGTTGAAGATCCTGATTGTCAGGTGTTTGGAGAAAGTTTTTCGGTTCATGATTCTTCCGGTCCTTCAATCGACACTAGTACGGAAGACATCCTTTGTTAGACGTTCCTTTACCTATCCATACAAGAATTCATGAGCTATTTTGTCACCTTGTCTTTATGAACGTAGGAAAACAAACCTCTTTTCCTCTGGAACCTCCTTTCTATTCTACAATTTTTCAAGAAACCAGCCCTCATCCACGGACGGAATCGCTCATTCTCTTTCCCTCAGACCATGTCCCTGTCTTTAAGCTAGTCTCGCCCTTACTCTCTAAAGCTTCCCTCATGGTTGATTCGTTGAGCTTGTCTCAGCACTCCAGCTAGAAAAAGGCCTTCCATGATAATGAAGAATAGAAAGACTATAAAAAAGCTTCATCCTAAACGATGTTTGCTGTTTTTTCTCATAACTATCTTGCATTTCTTACGCTTTACTTCATTTGAGCACGGATCCCCAAAACCATCTCCCATCTACGCGCTATAGTTTATACCCTATCCACCAGCCCAAGAAGAGGTTCCGCTTGACTAAGACTAAAAAAAGCTTTCTCGATCGATTTCTTCCTCTTATGCCTGCGATCCTACTCTTGATTGGAATCTCGAATGAAAGATCCACTTTACCAGTCATCCAGAGCTTGGACAGTTAGTTGGGTAAGCATGGTCAGACCTCTTCTCGACCGCTTCTCCTTTTTAAGTTACAGTAGTTCAAGGGGTGTTTGGAGAAAATGACCTAAAAGACCATAAAATGATTTTAAGCCACTTTTTAGGTGGGATAACATCCAGAGGCTGAAAGAGAAGTTCACGATCTCTCCCTCGAGGATCGCTTGAGAAAGGTTACTATAAACTCTCGGGGTATCCTTTCTTTCCTTTGAACATTGACTAAGATTTAAGGCCAAAAGCACCTTGCTACTAGGTCAGTCCCTGGTTGGTTGGCTAATGTAGTCTCGGTGAAAAATAAAAATGGAGACGATTGAACGACTGGATAGGCAGCGTGCTTGACTTTGCCCAACTATGAAGCAGAAGTTGAACCCACAGATGCTCCATTTATCTGGGCTGCTTTCCCTACCGACAAAAGAAAGAGGGACTGTTCCTTGGCCTTTCAGTTTCGACATTCTTCCTATGGATTCCGCTCTGGACCATAAATGGGACCTTTTCCTGAAGACCATTTTTATTCATGTTGACAGGTACCATATAAGGCCAATAAATAAAATAACAAAAGAAAGAAGAAATAAAAAAATGGTATAGTTTTCCTTTCCTCATTATTGTTTGTAACTGCCACTTTTTTTGGTTCATCATTAATTGTCTTATCTTTGTTGATGAATTACATATGAATTTTTCTCTTTTCCCATCTAAAATTAAAGAATTAGTCATACTTATTCTCTTTGGTATACCTACCAATTCTCTTAAGGGAGTCAAAATCATGACATGAAACCGGTTAAAAACTCCAAAAAAGT
Source organism: Datisca glomerata (assembly GCA_003255025.1). Lineage (NCBI taxonomy): Eukaryota > Viridiplantae > Streptophyta > Magnoliopsida > Cucurbitales > Datiscaceae > Datisca > Datisca glomerata. The sequence goes on along the minus strand of QANY01013656.1, from coordinate 1,538,399 downwards.
CCAATCCAAATCGAATGCACTAGTAAGTCACATGGATATAGGAACGAATTGCTCGATTTTATTTGTGGACAAGCTAGAGTTTGAGAAACGAAGATCTTTGGTAAGTTTCATTGTAAACATTGTCAAATATGATTTTTTCTTGGCCTAGTAAAGCACAAAACAAAGTAGTATTCTCTTTCCTTATTCAATCAATAAAAGTTCCTTATAGAATGGGATCCTCCTATATATATATATATCCTAAATCATTATATATATATATATATATATATAATGAAATAGGATTCTAGTGGATGAATATTGAAACGAGACATGTACCGCAGCAAACAAACGAAACTAGGTGGTTCACTCAAAATGAATTGTTGTTTGGAGGATGACTTGACAATGAATTTCGAATCGACTAATCCAGTATATTTTCCACATTCATAGGAGTACGTTTATGTTTCTGCTTTACGAATATGAGATTTTTTGGGTATTTCTAATAATATCAAGTGTTATTCCTATTTTGACATTTAGAATTTCTGGAGTTTTAACCCCGTTTAGCAAAGAGTTATGAATCTGGAATAGAACCAATAGGCGATGCTTGGTTACAATTTTGAATCCGTTATTATATGTTTGCTCTAGTTTTTGTTGTTTTTTATGTTGAAAGGGTTTTTGTTTATCCACGGGCAATGAGTTTTGATGTATTGGAGGTCTCCGTATTTATAGAAGCTTTTATTTTCATGCCTATTCGATGCAGTTTATGCATGGCGAAAGGGATCATTGAAATGGTCTTAGCTCCTGAATATTCAGATAGAAAAAAGATTTCGACAGTTATGAATTCCATTGAGTTTCCCTTACTTAATCGAACAACCCAAACTTCAGTTATTTCAACTACATCAAATGATCTTTCAAATTGGTCAAGACTCTCTAGTTTATGGCCGCTTCTCTATGGTACCAGTTGTTGCTTCATTGAATTTGCTTCATTAATAGGTTCACAATTCTACTTTGATCGTTATGGACTGGTACCAAGATCTAGTCCTAGACAGGCAGACTTCATTTTCACAGCGGGTACAGTAACAATGAAAATGGCTCCTTCCTTAGTCAGATTATATGAGCAAATGCCTGAACCAAAATATGTTATTGCTATGGGAGCATGTATAATTACAGGGGGGATGTTCAGTACCGATTCTTATAGTACTGTTCGGGGAGTCGATAAGTTCATTCCTGTAGATGTCTATTTGTCGGGTTGTCCTTGGGGGTTTGGCTTAGTCTTTCATATTTCATTCCGTTTTGTCAGGGGCTACTTTGTCCGTGGTTCTTGTCCCGTGAAGGTGGGTTCTTCCTCTACTCAACCAGCAAGACGAGCTCCACTTTGGAATAGACTTTTCTATGCTTGCTAACTCCTGGCCTAGGTACACGATCTTTGAATATGGTCCTTGTCTAGGTGTTATGGTTGATTCTTTGGTTGTCGCATGAACGTACAAAGCACTACGAAGGTCCCGAGTGTTTCTGTATGCAAATGCTTGTCTTGAGGAGAAGATTGAGTGATTGGTTTTCTGAATAATCTCAAAAAGGTTCCTCCCGCTGTCGAATCGTATTTGATAGATTGATAAATATCCAAACCCTTATGAAGGGATCTCGTTCAGGACTTTCTCGCTTGCCCTGTCGATCGCTTCTTTGACGTCTTTATAAGCTAAAGCAAAAAGTCAAGGTAAACCGAGTCTCACTAAAATGCGCCTAGGTAAACAAATGCTAAAGGAAGGTCAAGACGAGGAAGCTTACCATTCGTTTGAGCAAATCCTTATCGCTCACCCCTCCATGGAACTAAGAACAGAACTGGACTAGAAAGCTTGATATGTTGAAGCATCGCTCAAAGATGACTCAATTTCGACTAGCCCCTTCCCTTGCTTCCCGTACCTTCGAACACGTGTGATACGCTGTGCTCCTACTCTCCCTTCCTAGGGCCGTTTGATCGAAGAAACTATTCCTCTGTTGGTGCCTATCCACTTGGATCACCTACTTCAGTGCTTAGATTAGTAGGGGTGGCTTGTGAGATCAGTGGAAGAAGTACAAAGGCAGACCTGTGAAAATGACCGAGAAGCTAACCAATAGTACAGACTCGTGAACCAATCCCGCTTCCCTCCCGCTCTGAGCTGATGAGAATTGGACTGGTTCGATTGACGAGAAAATGCCATATCTTATATGGATTGCGCCTTCCCTTGCTACCTATCATCCATGCCCCATGCCCTATCCATGCTTTCTCGGATCCTTCCTGAACTCACCCTTACCCATCCCGCAATATACCTTAAGGGAGTTAGGATCAATGGCTTCTCGCAGACTTAATTTCACTGTACCTCCATTCTCAGAGAAGTCAGTAAGAAAGTCTCGATGGCGAGTGGGTAGGTGTTTCAGAGATGTTGAATATCGGATAGCCTTTCTGCGAGCAGCTCTCTCTCTCAGCCCCTTCGCTTTGAGTAGAGACTCCTATTCGACATTCCAGTCTGAACCCAGGCACCCTACTACACCGACTTTCCTACACCTATAGGATCAATTTCATGGGGGCAGTGTGTCTTTCTCTTGGAGTGGCTAGGGAAAGATCTCTCTCTCTCTCTCGTTAACCGAACTAGCGTTGGGAGCTTACCATCCATCCATTGTAGGGTCCGTTCACTGTTCATCCCATTGATCTGTAGGATAGGGATCACCAAAACAAGCTGGTATTTTCTTTCTTGGTGGTTCGACTCTTATTCGTCATCTTATCCTTTTTAATTTAGACCTATCGGATTATCTCAGCTAGCTCTTCATAAAGGCTTAAAGACAAAGTCAGTAATGAATCCTATCTTTCTTCTTGACTTTAGTCGATTGTAAAAGAAGGCAGTTCAGCTCATTAGTCTCAAAAGCAGAAAGCAAAGCAGGGAAGCTAATTGCGACAGTCAACGCAGGCAAGCAGGCTAGTCAGGCAGACAAGAAAGACAGGTCAAGTAAGCTCAAACATGCCAGTAGTCACAGCTAAAAGAAAAAGAAAGAGGAAGACAACCATAAAGCCATGAAAGCCTTCCACTCGTGATTCTCTTTACAGAAGCACTTTGTTCACTCCACTTGAATGAACCAAAGGAAACACCGCAAGCAGAAGTGTACCGCCCTCAATCAAACTAAAAATTTCATAAGAGAAGAAAGATCGTAGCGTAGAAAAGAAAGGTAGCTTGCTTACTTAGTGCTTGTGCTAAGGAGAAAGCGTTTTGATTCAAGGCGGATCCCTTGCCTTTATGAGTTGAGTAAACAAAGAAAAAAGCTTTCTCGTTCTTTTATTTAAGGTTAACACACTCTAATGACAAAGCGTCCGTTCACGTCAGGAATAGAGGCCTTTGATGCAGTTGCAATAAGTTTTCTTTTTTCTAATCGAGATTGGGTTGGGGTTCAGTGTACCGCTCCGTGGGTACAAGATCGAAAAGAATGCATTGGATGGATGCCCGGGCATTGAGAAGGAAGGACGCTTTCAGAGGTGAAAGGCCATGGGGAGATACCATCTGTGATCCATGGATCTTCGATCGGGAAACCGTATCCAAGCTCCGTGGCTAGTCTGCGCTCTTTGGACTTTTAAAACTTAGCGAACCGAAACATCTGAGTAGCTAAAGGAAGGGAAATCAACCGAGACCCTGTTAATAGCGGCGAACGAGAGTGGATTGGGGGTTTGAAGAAAAACAAAGACGAAGCTTCGTTCCTCAGCAAAGTGTTCACTTCTTTTTCGCCAGGTTTCATTCGATTTGTTGTGGATTGGATGATGGAAAAACCAGCAATCCCCTTGACTTTCTATTATATTAGTCAAGGGCGTAGTGAACTGTAATTGTGAAAAGGTTGGAAGATCTGGCCAAAGAAGGTGAGAGCCTTGTAGATTCGTTCCCATGGTTCGATTCTTCCCAGTAAAACACGGCGTGTTCAAATTCTGATTTCTTTTACGTGAGAAAGGGGGACCACCCTCTAAGCCTAAGTATTCCTCAATGACCAATAGCGTACAATTACCGTGAGGGAAAGGTGAAAAGAACCCTATTTAGGGAGTGCAATAGAGAACCTGAGATCTGATGCAAACAATCCGCAAGCCCCTTGACTTTCTATTATATTAGTCAAGGGCGCAGTGAACTGTAATTATGAAAAGGTTGGAAGATCTAGCTAGAGAAGGTGAGATTCGTTCCCATGGTTCGATCCTTCCCAGTAAAACGCGGCGTGTTCAAATTCTGATCGCTTTTACGTGAGAAAGGGGGTCCACCCTCTAAGCCTAAGTATTCCTCAATGACCAATAGCGTACAATTACCGTGAGGGAAAGGTGAAAAGAACCCTATTTAGGGAGTGCAATAGAGAACCTGAGATCTTATGCGAACAATTAGTCGAAGGAGTGGAGCTTTAAGCCTTGACTATTCTATTAGTCAAGCGCACTCACTCTAATGGCGTACCTTTTGCATGATGGGTCAGCGAGAAAATGGGAACAGCGGCTTAAGCCATTAGGTGTAGGCGCTTTTCAGAGGTTGAATCTTCTAGTTCTTCCTATTTGACCCGAAACCGATCGATCTAGCCATGAGCAGGCCTTGGAGGACCGAACCCACGTACATGTAAAAATACGGGGATGACTTGTGGCTAGGGGTGAAAGGCCAACCAATATCGGATATAGCTAGTTTTCCGTGAAATCTATTTCAGTAGAGCGTATGATGTCGATGGCCCGAGGCAGAGCACCCGATGGGCTAGGGTGGCCTCATTTAGCCTTACCAACCCTAGGGAAACTCCGAATATAGGCCTAGATCGTTTGTCCAGACATACTTTTTGGGTGCTAAGATCCAAAGCCGAGAGGGAAACAACCCAGATCGTACGCTAAGGTCCCTAAGCAATCACTTAGTGGAAAAGGAAGTGATTGAGCGATGACAACCAAGAGGTGGACTTGGAAGCAGCCATCCTTTGAAGAAAGTGTAATAGTTCACTAGTCTAGCTCCATGGCACCGAAAATGTATCAGGGCTAAAGTGATTCACCGAAGTGATGAGGCCTTGAAAGTTGCTTTTTCAAGTGTCAGTAACGGGACGTTCTGTCAATCGGGGAAGGTTTTTGGTGACAAGACCTAGAGATATTAGAAGTGAGAATGCTGACATGAGTAATGAGAAATCCTATGAAAAACATGATCACCTTCTAGTGGAAGGCTTTCTGTGCTCAGTCAATCTACGCAAAGTGAATCGGTCTCTAAGGAACCCTCGAAAGGGCTGCCGTCCAATGGGTACACGAAAGTGACGAAGTTTCTTTGACTATAGAACCATGCCTGTCTATTGGAGTGAATTGGATGATCGGGCTGAAGGCTGACCTCTCTTCCCCTCACTCTCATTTCCCTAATATGATCCTTGAGTCATCAAAGCCTTTCTCACTACGCGACTGGTGCTTCAAAAGGCGAAACTCTCGTCGCAGTTTAACGACCTAAGGGACGGACACCTTTTGTTATCTAAAGGCGAAGACTCTGAAGTGGACGAACACTCGGCCCAGTGGGCGAACATGTCGGGCTCTGGCTCTGCGCACCTGATGACACCTTTTAAAGCACTTTCTAGTGTGTGCTTTAGTTTGAGAATGTGTCGTTCAGCCTCACGCGTCTACAAGCCTTTCTCATTTCAGTGCTCGCCTTTTGAATCTTCATTAGGGGCCTTTAGTCTTTTGATTAGAGTAGGGGTCACGAGAGAGCAGAGCGTACCCCCTGCCATAGTCACGAGTCTGTTTATAGTCGCTACTACTGTCATAGTCACAAGGTGAAAACTTCCAGAAAAAACTTTGAATTGGGAGGGCGATCCTCCCGGTGAACTGACCGTACCCCAAACCGACACAGGTTAACAAGTAGAGTATACTAGGGGGCTTGAGAGAACCATGTCGAAGGAACTCGACAAAATGACCCTGTAACTTCGACAGAAGAGGTGCTCTCCTCTCTTTTGATTGGGAAATCGGCACATACTAGGGGGTAGCGACTGTTTATTAAAAACACAGGACTTTGCTAAGTGGTAACACGATGTATAGAGTCTAACACCTGCCTGGTGCTGGAAGGTCATAAGGAGAAGTGTTATAAGATTTGAATAGAAGCCCCGGTAAATGGCAGCAGTAACT
>QANY01013656.1:1414802-1529802 GCA_003255025.1 Datisca glomerata | reverse complement strand
CTTAGGAGGTCTTCCTCCACTAGCAGGTTTTTTCAAAAAACTTCATTTATTCTGGTGTGGATGGCAGACATGCTATCTTTCTTGGTTTCAATAGGACTCCTTACGAGCGTTCTTTCTATCTACTATTATCTAAAAATAATCAAGTTATTAATGACTGGACAAAACCAAGAAAGAACCCCTCCAGTGTGAAATTATAGAAGATCCCCTTTAAGATCAAACAATTCATCGAATTTAGTATGACTGTATGTGTGATAGCATCTACTATACCAGGAATATCAATGAACCCGATTATTAAAATTACTCAGGATACCCTTTTTTCGTTTAGCTTCTTGAATCTATTTGTTAGTTCAAGATCCCTCTTACTAATCGAAATCAAAGAATTAGTATATCTGTTCCACCCAAAGTGGGAATGGGCTAGGGTTATGAACTTCTCATCTATAATCTGATGATCGAGTCTATTCCATGATTATAAGTTCATTCTATACCGGGCCAGACCAAAACAGGGCTAGGTTATATACATTATAATTATGAGAAGGGATCATCCGAGCGTATTTAAATAGATACTATGTTTACATATGAATCCCTACTTCCTTACATTCCATTTAGGATTAGGAATAGGCGTAATTAAACCTGTTCTTTACATATCTCTCGTTATTTGGGACCCTATTCATCTCTTCGGGCTTCTATTGAATCGGTTTGATTGTCTATCTTTTTGATATAATCCTCCAGATAATTCAAATCGAAGTAATTGGATGTTCGACTCGGGCCTATATGACATGACCGATCAATAGAAAGACTCTAACACTCCGCCTTTGTCATATATTCCAACATTACAGTAGATAGATCTCATATTCATGGAATATGCTTCACTTTCAAGATGCCTTGTTGGTGAAATGGTAGACATGCGAGACTCAAAATCTCATGCTAAAGAGCATGGAGGTTCGAGTCCTTTTCAAGGCATAATGTTAAGAATGCCCATTGAATTGGAAGGAAGAAGTTCGACAGCAAATCATGAAAGATTGGCGATCTTCTCTATCTAATGAATGGGGAGTCCGCTTTGAAATCGTCCTCCCTGCACCCAACCCCCTAGTATATGCTTCAACAAGAATGAAACAAGGGTAGATTGATTCAATAGAAACCTCTGGTAAAATGCCCACCCATAACCCAGCAGATAAAGTACATTACATAGTCCATTTTAGGGATTGGAAACTGACCCATTCAGTTACTTTGGCACTGGACGTTCTAAAAATAGGTACTATTGAGTCGGGTGAATTCAATAATAGACGCTTGTTGGCATTCCAGCATTCCTTCTCTTTCAGGGCCTACTCGAAAGAGAATCCAGTACTTCTTGGTTGTGAATATCCGAATAGGATGACCCGTCCCATGGTTTTCTTTGGAACAAAATAATTAGAATGAGGCTTGGACAACTGGAATGTTTATTATCCATATGGAGGATCTTTCAATGGAGAAGATCCGTCAACCTGAGATGAAGAGAAAGGTCTATCTGTTTTATTTAGTTATTCAGTTAAACCAATGATTCGTTATTGTAACATATAGCAACAACCATTTCATCCAGCATGCGTATTTTTGATTTTCCAATGGATTTACATCTTTCATTAATGGATATTTATTGATGTAGTGAGTAATAACTCTGATTGTTCGCGGTTCAAGAATTCTTGTTTAGGCAGTTCATACCATCTATACATAATGTTTTGATCTAATATTTTCATTCTTCCATGTTTCAGCAGTAGTATATTGTTCCATGGAGCTAATGTTCAAAATATGGAAGAAACTGGTGTTTTCATGACTTTACCACCCAGTCAATTCTGTTCCACTTAATCCATATTTCATGGCCACATCTTTTTCCGGCTAAGGAATGAGAAACCTTTCTCTTGTTACATGAATCAAATTTTCATTTCATCCGGAAAAAGCCATCTTTTTCTCGACAATGTCTTTGTCATTTGATCCAATAGCGTTCCGGAAGAGATTTTAGAAATATTTAGAACTCTCGGATGAAGTATTAGAAAGGAAATATCCCTTAGATAATGAACTCTTGGTTCTAAACCATCTCTGGCGATGAATCATCAATCTGATTTTGTTTCAGAAGCTGCTAGAGAGTAGAGAATAGAATAGGTTGTGATGCCAGAAAAAAGGGAGAGAGATTTTTACTCTTGAGAGATCCTTTGAATACGAGCAGGGTGATAGAAGATAAGGTAGGATAAGCAAGAAGGGGAGAGAGTTGAGTTAGATCCGAAGCCATTGATTCTGTTGGAGGAAGATCCGCGGGAGAGAATTTTTTTTATAAAGAAGCTTAAATAAAATAAGCTCTTACTCACGAATCTCTTTCACGTGTAGATGAATATGTTGTTTAGCTTGGGACTAGGGCTTGTGATCCTTCTCTTAACGGTAGAACAAAAATCACATAGGAGCTCTCCTAAGAAAGATACGGAGTCGTAGACCATTGCTTTAAAGATGGGATGGGATCTTTCCTTCTGATCCCAAGCTGTGAAATCATGGTCAAATGGCTTCCGAGGTGGGCTTTCCCTTCTCTATGGTAGCATGGTCTTCTCCTAGGCTTTCTCTTGGTGGAGGAAGGGCTACTAGAAGCCTAGAAGGAAAAGAAGTCTGGGCAGGGGAACGAAGTGACTTACGGGATGAAATTATGTGAGGGAAGGAACCCGGGGAAACGAGAAATTTTATCTAGCCCGGCAAAGGGGATATTAAGATTCACGTGCGAAGGGACGAGCGAAAGGCTTCCTAGTAAGCCTTGGTTCCTAGTATAAGAAAGAAAGTAGAGCTAGGCAAGGTCTTCTGTGAGTGAACGAGATGAGGATTGAGGCAGTTCCCCCAGGGTAGGTGCTTTCTTCGCGAGTATGTCTGTTGATGGTGCTATGTCCTATCTGCTCAAGGAAAGCTGTCCAACTCAATGTGCTTTCTACATAATCTGCATCTGTTATAAGAATTATAAGGGATGAGTGAAAGTATGCTTAGTATTCTTGGACCCGAGGGTGATTCAATTCACTTCTTCAACTGCTAAGAAGAAATTTATTCCCAGATCAGGATTCCTATAAGAAGTATGAAAATCAGGCTCAGGACAGTGATGAGGATTAGTGGGCAATTACCTTATTAAAGGAGGAGAATAGCTCATTAGATCCATACCACTTTGAACTCCAAGTCTTAAGCAAACTGGCATCTACCTTGCCTTACTCTGTAGCCGGAATAGATAGATTCAAGGGGTGAAGGAAAGAGAGTTTTTTGAGTGAGAGAGATTCCGATTCAACTTCTCCCACAGGGAAAGAAAGCCTTTCTAGTGAAGCTAGCCTATTAGGCGCTGTGTAAGAGCTCTATGCTATCTATGGAATAGTGGTCAGTGCTGCTTGATTGACTGCTTGAAAGTTTGAACCAAGTCTTGGATTCATAAGAGAAGTAGGCGTAGAGGATATTGGGAAAGATCCCTCATCTGGTTAACTGCTTTAGGAGTGCCGACTCCAGGCTAGAGAAAATATGGGCTATTACTGAAGCTGTGAAAAAGAATTTATAGCGAAAGTTTTCTTTTCTTAGTTTAGTCACCGATAAAGAAAGTAGTTAGGCTTCCTGGTGGTATGAAAGAAAGAGATCGTAGTGCCTTAGACGGCCTAGAAGGAGGATTGCTTCTCTCACCCGTAGGCGCAAGGAGCACAGCCCAATATTCTTTTGAGACAAATGAATGCCGAAGAAAGGAAGGCCTGAGAGCTTACTCCGTTGTTTGTGGTGGAGTAAGAGATTAGGAGTAGTAGGGGTAAAGGCATGCCTTAAAGCAGCTCATGACCCAGGGTAGGCACATTAGACTGAATTAGTGTTTGTTTTGGCATTTGTAGCAGGAGAATAGGAAGAATTGAATGACAAAGCGATATTATCTAATTTTAAAAGCGGACCAGGAGTAGAAAGTGAAAGGGAATTTCTTTAGTTAGGAAGGAAAGCAAGTGACATATGAAAGTCTGATCCGGATTCTACTCTCTCGCTGTTCCATAAATAATTGCGATTGACTAGAGGGAGAAGCTCTGATTCCTCTTGTTGAATCGACTCTTCACAACGTATCGTATTACTAAAAAGCACTCAAATATGTTGTATGTAAGGGCGAGAGGGTCTCAAAGAGACACCCACTATTTACTAGCAAGCATTGAAAGCAGATGCCAGAATGACTCTTTGAACTAAATGACATAATAAAGGAACTAGCTACCATCGGGACTGAACGAGATGAGAATCAAAGAAAGTCAAACTCACTGTGATAAGCAAAGTGGTTCATTTTACCATAAAAGCAGAAAGAAGGAAAGAGAACAGATGAAAGTTTGCCCAATGGAAGTGAGTGACTCAAGTTATGCCATCATTCTTCTCTTTTGACTTGAGACTCGGTTGGGGGAGTTCAGTGAGCGAGGAGAAGAGTCGGTAGCTGTTAAAAAGAAGAAATGAAATCCGCTCTAGAGCTAGGAGTTCTATGTCTAGGTTGAGGGTTGATGAGAGTCCTTTTAGTTAATCTTAGTTGCTACCCTACTTATCCCAGCTCTGAAGGCAGCTACTGACTTAATAGCTCAAGTTGAGTCGACTGTGATTCTTCTTGTTCCGCTGTGAATGGTCTCGGAAGGCCCTCGCTCTAAAGGGGCAGCTATCATGCTCTGTCTGAGAAAATTGGAATGGAATTGGTGTGGTTCGATAGCTCTTTCTTTTTATACGAATTCATTCTGAATAAAGGAAGGCGGAAAAGCAATGCAGCAAGGAGAGGGCGACTCAATCCGCAGTCTGTGTGTTGTGTTTTTATCGCACCCCCCTAAACAAATAGGAAGAACTCTAAGAACAAGACTTTGCTAACTTTTCGAACAAGACTAGTCGTATGAATATCCTATCCTCCCTTTTGAAACTAGGTTGCGACTTGGAAATACCAAACTCGAGCAAGCTGATCAGATCATGACAATCACCAAAATAGCTAACTTAGGATATTCAGATACCGCTCAGCTTACGACTAATACTAAATGGGGGCTCAAGTTGTTAAATCAAGGGCGTTTGTCTTTAATGCTTGATTTAATACTCAACGGCCTTCGGCATTCGACTAAAGGTGTGATTAAGACCCTGCCTTCTTGCCTTTAGTTGTTAGACAAGTGGTACCTAATGAAAAATGTATGAATATAGAGTAGCTATCAGAACCAAAAAACACCATTCCTTTATTTAGTCTCTCGGCAACATGAATCCCTAACCCACAGCTGCAGCCTTGGCTGACTGAGAGAGCTGAGTTGGCTATCCAAGCCTGAGCCTAGCTTAAGCAACCTTCTGCTGAACTGACTTAACTAGAGATGGAAGCTTCAAATGGACTGGAGCTACTAGTCGTTCAAGCCCAAGCCAAGAAGATAGAAAGATGTTCAACCCTATTCCCTCTAAAGCCCCTCACTTAAGGGAAATGAAAAATGGTCTTCAATGTTGCAGCTAAAATCAGAATCTCATACAAAAAGCACATAACTCAACTTCACACAAACTAAAGAATTAAAGACAGAACGGTCGAAGTACGCCGACGCTAGTTCGCTAGGTAAGTAAAGGCGAGTGGAGCGAAGGAAGAAGCTCTTACTTACTTAAGGGTAAGGTGCTAATGCCACTAGTTTGCTGGCTTGCTAGAGCAGCTAGACTGGCACTAGCTTCTAGCATTTTTCAGAGGTATCCTGTGATCTGAAATGTGTTGTCGAAAGATAGCATAAGACCATTTCCTGGAATATACCTAAGTCTCCTTTAAACTGCATTTAAGTGTTCTTTTCTGGGCTTCTCCATGAATTTACTCATAACACAACCAGCATATGCAATTCCAGTCGGGTGATTTTAAGGTATCTCAACCGTCACAATCAGTCTCTTATACACCGTAGCATCAACAAGATCACCATCCATATCATGAGTCAAATCGTGATTTTGTTCAGTAGGAAAGTGACATGGTTTGCATCCCATCGTTTAGCTTTTTTGATAAACCGTCCAGTGCATACTTCTGAGGAAAAGACCACTCTTCGATCTTGCCACTTCGATGGCCAGAAAATGGTACACCCACTATCTCTTAGGTTGTAGAAGCCCTAATAATCTTCTTCATATATTCACCTACAGCGTTCACAGCATTCAATAATTCACTCGCTGCGCTGTTGGTCGCTCGCTCGGACACTGTCTCAGACTCTTTCAGAGCCTAACCTCATTCGCAGCAATCTATCAAATCCACGTTGTGAAGTGACGATGTCAACTGTGGAGATCGCTGGCGGGGAGCTACCAGAGAAAGGTACAGACCTACATACCTGTGAACGTCTTACTCATCTAGAAAAGGGTAGATAAGATTGATGGCATCGTAGGTTTGGACTATTTGGTAGAGTCCATTGAGAAAAGCCACCTTGAGTGGGTAGAAAGTCTTTCTAGGATATTTTGAGTTCCATTGAGGTGTTCAAGGCCCAGATTACAGACCTTACCACAGAAGTAAACGTGGTTAAGAGGCCCATTGGGAATGGGGTGCCCGAATGTGCTATAATGGCGCCCGAGACGCAAAGAAACTGTAGAACTTCCTATAGGACATGGAGCAGTACTTCCGAGCCACTTAGCTAGGTTTAGAGGATGCTATGGTGTCGATCGTAGGCTTTCAGATAGAGAGAATGCTTTCATGTAGGGTGGTAGGCTTTGCTGGTATGCTTGATGATAGTCAACATGCTTAACCGGTATCGGTCTTGTTCAATTTATGTAGTAGATCCCTTAAAGGAGTTGATAGACTAAAGGAAGAATTTGTGCTTGACAAAGAATTAGCCCAGACCCGAGAAAGCCAAAAGGCTATCTTTCTCTTAGGAGTCGATTTAGTAGTTCACGATGAAAGGCATAGTAGAGAAAGGCGAGAAAGACCAAGCAACTCTGAGTTGAAATCGATCCCAGACCCGGTAAATAGGAGTTTTCCCAGCTCCAGGGAAATTTATTTTTGAATGATCCCAAGTGCTAGCCGAAAGGTGGATTCGGATTCTACTTTCTCTGCCATAGTTGAAGGAAGGATTTGCTGCTTTCTTACTCTTATTCTGTCACATCGAGGTAGTGCTAACTAATCGAAAAACTCCTTATGATCTGTCTTCTCTTACTCAATTGATAGTTAGCGCTTCGTGGGACTGCTTGTTCGTGAGGTAGATGCTGGTTGAAGAGGTATAACCAAGAAAGGACTATTCCCACTAACTAGCGCTTCGCCCCTTCTTTCTTATGCCTCTCGGGAGGAAGATTCTTGCTACTCCCATGTGCTGCTACCTAAGAGAAGATAGCGACTATCAACTTACTACTTGAGCGTAATAGTCGAATCGCTAGCCTGCTTCACCCTTCTCGCTAACTTACTACCTCCGGCAGAAAAAAAAGGGCTATCCGCAATCAACACATTCATGCACACCGCCATCAACAGACATTCCAAAGATAGACATGCACACTACCACTACCTACTTACTTGCTCTCATGTAGCGAAGATAGTTAGCACTACCTTATTCGCTTACCAGAGAGCTAACCTCAAAGAGATCTTCTTTAAACCAAGAAAGTCACATTTACCAAATCAATAAAAAAGGCACCGCGACGAGAACAAGGTTACTGCTTACATGGGGGATGCGGTCCCCAAACCCCCAGATTTACTACTTGCTGCTAACTACCTGAAGATGCCTCTCTTATTTTCGGAAGAGAAAACCTTCTTTCGTAAGAGAATAAGACTTTACAGAATGCAGCAGTATAGTTAAGTTCATAACATCTACAACTACTTCTTTCAAACCTAACCCCCTACTCTTTCCTTTTTTTTTATGTACCCCCTTCTTCTTTCAAAGACAACAACGTATTCTCAAACCACATATTCTTGAAAAATAGGCATATTATATCAAGAAGGCCATTAGACTCACTGACTTCTTATTTCTTGCGAATTGTCTTCGATTCTAAGCCCTTACCCTGCTAACTCTTCGAAAGAGAGTCACCCTCTTTCAGACCCTCACATTAGAGAGAGCATAATTTTCTCATCCCAAAGGAAAGATGAATGGGAAGAGGGCGTCTGAGCTACCCTTGAGGCTAATTAGAAGAAGAGGATTACCTACCTTTACTGTAAGGCTTTGGGGAAGCCTGGTCCGAGTAAACTCGCGATTCTCTTAGGAGGAAAATGATCTACATCGAGGAGGGAATTCATACTACCATAGACTCAGCCGCTGTAGTAGTATCCTCATCAGATACAGATTCAAATACTACTCTTTGTGGCATATGCATCAATGACTTTTTAACTAGCCTTCGGGTGGAATAAGATTAGTAAGTAAAGGAGCCGCATCAAAGGCAATGAAATTGTGTTGCGGAAATGAGTATGCTCTTGTGGTAAATTGACTGGTATTCAATCAATTAGGTAACTCTTACTTAAACAGCTTCACTTACTTCCCCATCTCTCTCTCAATCTCATGAGTTCAAACTGAGGCCAAGCTGAGCTTATAAACATATGCGGCATGGTTAAATAAAGGAGAGCATTGAACTCCTATCTTTGGCGTGGATCATAGAGGCAGATTTACCGTGGGATGGATTCCCAAAGGTTCTTATGACCTTGCCAGGGAGTAGTGCGCTTAGTGTGGGAAAGATCCTCTTTACGATGAAGGTAGGAACGTATGATTAACTTTAGTGAGACATTATAAAAAAGAACGTGATGATTATTTTTTTAGAGATTTGATTAACGTTTAATCATAGAAGAAAAACTCTCGGACACCAATCATGTTTTAAAGTCAACTCTTGATTGATGAACTGATGATCTGATCAACTGATTATCACCTCTTCGTTCAACAACCAAGGCCATTAGAATAATATTTGTATATATTCTAGATAATAGCGTACCACTACCTACTTACTTGCTCTCACGTAGCGAAGATAGTTAACACTACCTTATTCACTTACCAGAGAGCTAACCTCAAAGAGATCTTCTTTAAACCAAGAAAGTCACCTTTACCAAATCAATAAAAAAGGCACCGCGACGAGAACATGGTTACTGCTTACATGGGGGCTGCGGTCCCCAAACCCCCAGATTTACTACTTGCTGCTAGCTACCTGAAGATGCCTCTCTTATTTTCGGAAGAGAATACCTTCTTTCGTAGGAGAATAAGACTTTACAGAATGCGGCAGTAGAGTTAAGCTCATAACATCTAAACTACTTCTTTCAAACCTACCCCCTACTCTTTCATTTTTCTTTATGTACCCCCTTCTTCTTTCAAAGACAACAACGTATTCTCAAACCACCTATTCTTGAAAAATGGGCATATTATATCAAGAAGGCCATTAGACTCACTGACTTCTTATTTCTTGTGAATTGTCTTCGATTCTAAGCCCTTACCCTGCTAACTCTTCGAAAGAGAGTCACCCTCTTTCAGACCCTCACATTAGAGAAAGGAAAGATGAATGGGAAGAGGGCGTCTGAGCTACCCTTGAGGCTAATTAGAAGAAGAGGATTACCTACCTTTACTGTAAGGCTTTGGGGAAGCCTGGTTCGAGTAAACTCGCGATTCTCTTAGGAGGAAAATGATCTACATCGAGGAGGGAATTCATACTACCACAGACTCAGCCGTTGCAGTAGTATCCTCATCAGATACAGATTCAAATACTACTCTTTGTGGCATATGCATCAATGACTTTTTAACTAGCCTTCGGGTGGAATAAGATTAGTAAATAAAGGAGTCGCATCAAAGGCAATGAAATTGTGTTGCGGAAATGAGTATGCTCTTGTGGGAAATTGACTGGTATGCAATCAATTAGGTAATTCTTACTTAAACAGCTTCGCTTACTTCCCCATCTCTATCTCAATCTCATGAGTTCAAACCGGGGCCAAGCTGAGCTTATAAAGATACGCGGCATGGTTAAATAAAGGAGAGCATTGAGCTTCTATCTCTGGCATGGATCATAGAGGAAGATTTACCGTGGGATGGATTCCCAAAGGTTCTTATGACCTTGCCTGGGAGTAGTGCGCTTAGTGTGGGAAAGATCCTCTTTAGGACGAAGGTAGGAAATTGATCGGAGGCTAGGGAGTGGATAAATTCCTTTGACCCCTTGTTTCGAACCTTCCATTTTTTGAATTGCTAAGCTGGATCAGATGACGCCGACACAGAAGGAAGCAAGAAATTCATCCTACTTTTTGTTCTCAAAGATGGGCGCTTAGGGTGTGAAAATCTATAATCTTCGCCCATCAATTTAGATCGACCACTGACCTATCAGACGCTTTTCAGACAAAAGTCATCATTTTTATGTTTAGAGGACGTTCTGAAAGGTACCGAAGTCATTCGATCGGGGAGAAAGAACACATGATCCATATATAGATGAATAGTACTAGTGGAGTCAGACGGTACTAGTGCTCTCACTTATAAAAAAAGGGGCTTCCGCATTAGAAAGAAGAGCGGCACCTTAACCAGCCACAACCGTATTAGTAGTTCACGTGGAATTAGATTAAACCAAGGTCAAGGAAGACTGAGGTGACCAAATCGAGGACGATGAGCTATTCAATTCAAACAAAGAATTTGACACAGGTTCAGCAAGGACGAGGGTTTCATCCCAAAGAAGAAGAGCTAGAGGTGAGTGAGCCTACGAACGACCACAGCTTATCCAATTAATTTCTAATTGCGGCAACAGACTCAATTTGATCGTTTGGAGTGAAGGACAATATGGACAAAAGGCTTTAAGTTGTCGACCGTAGACGAGGCTAAGATCTATCGCGAATTCAAAGCGGGGAGACATATTAAAATAAAGGAATTTTTGAAGAGATTGACTACAAATGATATAGGTAAAGTAAAGGATTGCTTTGCTTTCTAAATAAAGGGATTCACGCACTTACTCAAGAAGAGGATTTGCTCCATAGACAAAAAATAAAGCATTTTTTAGAAACTTTTTACAGGCCCGACCAAGAGCGCGAAAGAGCTTTCTTTAGAATTAGAGTAAGGGCACGCTAAGACATTCCTTTTCATGCAGTCACCAATCTTCGACCAATCAGTAAAGGGGTGCCTTAGGGTTGATTCCATTAGTGTCTATTTAGGGTGGGGCGGTCTCGAGTACCCATTCCATTAAAGGTCGTTCAAATGCATGGGTGACTTTAGCGACAAGTTGAGAGATATCGATAGTTGAACAAGCAAGTATGGTCGTACCAGACGTAAAATGAAACTAAACTACACAACAATGGGGCAGCCAAGAACAACTACGGTAGAGCGGTTTGTGCATGAATGTCTCCTTGTGGACTTTCTTCTTTCTTTTACAAAAGATGAAGATTATTATCTCTCGTTGGAGAGGTTCTTTGTGCCAAAGCCATTTATAAGCACAGGCCGAAATAGGGAAGATATTTTCGAGTACAGGAAACTGACTCCGATGTCGCTACAAGCCCACGGTGGAGCACTCTTATTTGTCCAATTACGTGTTACCGCTCTTCAAAAAGTAGATCTCGTGGTCAATCGATCGAGCCTTTCTTAGATATATTCTATTTCATTGGCTGGCCGGGGTCGGTGTAGCTAAATCCAACCAATCACATACTCATTTAGGGGCTGCTGCTCGGGGAGAACGCTGCTTCCTTTGTCTCTTTTTATTTATTATTTGGCTTCGTCAGTGATTTCTCTCTTTCTATTTTCTCTTCCCACGCTATTGCTATCTTTGCTTAGGGAGCAGTGGGATGTACTTATTTTATAAGAATAACTGTACTTTACCTTTTGGAAGACTTTCCTTACGATGGAAAGCGGGTTGCGAGGTTTGGGTCTGATGCAACTCCTTGACAAAGAGCAATGTATCATGCACCAGCAGCCACGTAGGTCCTCTTGAGCTCTTCCTTTTGAATTACAGCTTTTCCTCTCGTTCAGATGAGCTAGTGAAGTAGTTCCTGAATTGCTTTTATTCAGCTGACGACGCATATGAGTAAGGCATGGCCTCACCAATTATTGAAGAGTACCGACTCTGTGTACTAAAATTTCTTTCTTATAGTCTTGTTGGCCACCCAGAATAAGACAATTCCTTTTTTCCACCATCAATTGACAAGAATTCCTCCTTTCAACCTGGTGTGGCATCGCTAATGCCAGGCGATACGCATTACTCTCCATTGAGTGAGAGTTTGAGCCAGGAACAAAGTCCCCGGTTGAATATGTTTGTTACTAATTGAACAAATTGATAGGCATAAGATTGAGAAGTTCCTCCCCCGCGTTCTCGTTCACTATATCGAACAAGGTCGGAGGGTTTAGAACATAGAAGCTTAGGTGGGCAGGTGATGGCAAGCAGGCCTACTATATTTCCTACTATATTGGTTGTTCGTCCAGTCATTAGTCATTAATGACATATGAGAATAAAATCTATCATATTCATACCTTCCGTTGGTGACCCGGGTCTTGCTTGGATTTGTCGCTTACACTGCCAAGTGGATTTGGCTCAGGGAGATCTGGATCGAAGGAAGTCTCCAACGAGTAAGGTCAAAGTAAATATCAATAATCAAAGACCAATGCCACACACGAGGGACAGTGGGAAATCTTGCAGCTAGTGGAGAAATAGGGATAATAGACACATATACCATATACATTGGGCGGAATGATGAAGAGAGTTAGGAGGGGATGAAAGATATGATGAAAGAAAGGCACGAGAGTGCCATTTTGAGACCAATTAATTGAATATGGCGACCCAAGCTTCGACGATCGAAGTGAGTACATGAAATGGAACGAGAACCTGGTGGCCCCTTACAACCACTATGAACGGACTTCTTGGAGCACGTTATGCAATTATTCATGGTGGACCAGGAAGCTAAAGGGAATAATCGGCTAACAGCCTTTCCGAGAAAGAAGGCGAGCGAGTGAGGGCGACATAGAAGAGCCAGGCTATAAGAGTTAGGTCTGATTATAAGAAGACGCGAGAGTCTATATAACGACTGTGTTGGAGAGAGGTGAGCACAGTGAGGATGACGACGATCTCTGATCGCCTTATCTGCCATACGAGATAATAGATGTCTGTCTTATTCATTGTTGATCGCCTTATCTACCATTTGATATATTCTATTAGTAGTCTGTCTTACTAACCTTCTCATACGTATGTACTAATAGATGTTATTAGAGCCCCCTGTTGATTAAGCAAAAGCCGTGAGGGTGAGAGTTGGATCATTCTCTCGCTTCACCGCCTTCCCCACCTCATTCTAAAGTCGAATATTTTGTTTTCCCCACCCACCAACCATGCTGAAAAAGACCAGGAGCATACGTAGCTGCATCGAAGGACCAAGTCATAGTGTATATAAATGGTACACCCAAAGACGCCCATGGCTTATGAGGTAAATTCATCTGGCCGGGGGACTAGTCAATCATGTGGGGACAACCAGGTTCTTCATTATCAGGTCGTGGATAGCTATCTCACACCCATGAATTCCATTTCATTGCCACCATCTCTATCTATAGTTCCTTTTCCCGGATGGGCGGTCGGTCTCACATAGCTATCTCTAGCTAGCAGCTATAGCCTAACTAGCGACCAAAGGAAAGAAAAATGTGAATTGTTATCCATCCACTAGGTCTTACTCGTATTAGTAGAACCCTAGCTAGCTATTTCATATCATCGTGGACCGTCCTCTTGGATATTGCATATCTTGGCTCCTTCTTACTCCACTCGTAGGTTTCGAGCTCCTTGGCTAACTGCGTAAGAGCTTCATGGCTTATAGGCCCGGGTCACCTTAGTATCGGCTCGGCTAATTCATTCCGTATACTCCACTCGCCTGTGTAGGCTCAATTCAATAGTATCATACAGTCACCATACATTATATTATGATTCTGTTGGGACCCGCCCTGAAAGAAGGAAGGGCTCTTGTGTCATCTGGTGACGATCGAAGCGTTCTCTCGTTGCGTTGATCACTACAAGCAACCCAGCTGAAAGATAGTCTACAGTTGGTTTTGCTAATGAACTAGATGCCTGCCCCTTCCAGTCTTGAAGCAAGCTGTGTAAAAATCTAATCGAAGGCTTGTTCTGGTAAATGGTATACAGTACAATCCCTGCCTGCCTTGGTCCACTCAGTAAGAGTGTTCCCAAATACCACAGCACAGGAAAAGCTACTAGTAGATAGCTAGTAGTAGATCTTATTCCTTTCCTCAATGAGTGTATCATTGGAGGATAACAATCCCTTGTTTAAAGACCGAAAGGACTAGAACAATAAAGTAGTTACTCATTGTAGTAGCCGCTGCTTGTTTGAGTTGACTTGCTTATCTTGTTCCACGGTCCTACAATCAGGAAAGGACAGGAAGGGCTTGCTTCACACGCTTAAACTTCGAGACAACTACAAAGATGAGTTCCATCTTTCATGGTTCCACGCATTTCCCACGATCACAAGGAAATTGACATCCTTACTCTTGTTTGTAATTAAAGTATTTGAATGGAATCTTCTGCCCATCAGACCGACTTGCGAAACTGAGAAGAATGGAGGAGCGATCCGACAGTTCTTGGCTAAAAAATGGGCATTCCATTCCAAACAATGGAAATTCAGAAAAAGTGATCACTTAGAAATATGGTTGGGAAGAGCACTATAAAGAAGTAAACATATTTATCTAACCATGCTAACAAGGCAAGAGAAGGAAAGAGGAATGAATCGGTTGATAGCCTTGACCGGGATATGGGAACTAAGAAAGGGATACTAAACTCAAACAAAAAGGAATGCCAAAAAGAGCATTTGAATTTCCCACCATCTACCCAATTGACCTATCTATTCAATTGATTAAACAGACCGTGTTACTAAAGAAAGAAACCAATTAATGCAACAACGTACATTCGATCATTTTAACCAGGCTTTATTAATTCCTTACGACTTATTCGAAATGAATTGAATGAACAATTCATCAAAATGAATCTTTCTGTGAGGAATCCAAGAGTTCCATTTTCCTTCCCGCGTCAATTGCCAATTAAGATTCATGGGCTATTTTTCTGTTTATTTAGGTTTGGAACCCTCTCTTTTTTCCCCTTTCAAACAAATCAAAATATTGAAGTTCTTATATTTTGAATCGCGTTAGGTTTAATTCCTCTTCTTTCCTTAAAATTATGTTGTCGGGAAAAGAAGCTCCAATGGTACTTTAGAATAAGAATAATAGGGACTAATAGGAGAATGAAAATAATAGGTCCTTTTAGCCAAATCCAGGTTTTGAGTTTACTTCTAGTTCTGGACCGATGGGAACTCCTACTCATAAACGAGTAGCTTCTTAGCTTCCAGCTTATAACACCTTTTGGGACTCTAAGCTAAGTAAGGAAAAGGCCTTCCTTTCACCAGGCTTTTGAGTTTGTACCTTTTAACTAACTTATCAATTAGTTAGAAGTGGCTAGAAAGTTAAAAAGACAACTGGTTTTATTATCTTATAATAAGAAAAATGAAAGATCTAGAAAATGCTCGACTCACCTGAACTTGATTAATAAGTTTCAACTAACATGATCCTATTGAATTAATAAAGATAGAAAGTAACGTGATAAGCCAATCTTTTATTTATTTTCTTTTACACATGGATCACTCAACCTCAGCAAAAGAAAAGGGTGGAATTAATTAGCATAAATTTTTTTACTAATTATTTAATTTAGTAGAATTTTTTTTAAAAAAAGTTAATCATGAGGGGAATTAATTAGATGAGCAAAACATAAAGATCAATCATCCCTTTTATTTTAGTTTAATAATATATTGGGTTGAGTTAAATGATGAGGGTGTTATTATAGTGTCAGTTTCGTTGAGATATCCTGATACATCTACTGATTCCTATAATCAACAGTTTTATATAAAAATAATTTATCAAAGGATGGAGGAAAATAGTTTATTAATTAGTTGCAAAATGCCAATCATGCAATCTTTTATTGTATTGTGTTTTTTACACAAAAAACAACTAATCATGCAATCATGCAATCTTTTATTATATTGTGTTTATTAATTAATTGCAAAATGCCAATCATGCAATCTTTTATTATATTGTGTTTTTGATTAGGATAGTATTCTATGGTTACGATTCTACCATATATGTCTTTTTCATTCCGTCGAAAATAGATTTTACGGTATAGACGCTTATGACCTTTCCCTCTATGCCCTCGGTAATGATTCCTCTGGCATTACGACCTTTACAACAATGATGCTGTCCATGGATCAAATTCTTTCGTGGATTGGATTTCACTTGACTGTCTACGACTCCATTGCGTGTGCTCGGGGTAGAAGTTTTGTATAAATGTATCGCCATACTCTTAAGTATTTTGATTTAAGTGCTTTTCATTCTAAGAGGTGGAATATAATAACCCATTTGAAGCGTGATGATCATACATCTGTAATGCATTGTATGTCCCATAATAGGTCCCATTCTTCTACCCTTTACGGGGAGTCGATGACTATTCATAGCTATTACCTTGACACCAAAGAAGAGTTTGACCCAATGCTTTATTTCTGTCCTAGTTGATCCTGATTTGACATTACAAGTATATTGATTTTTCCCCAATAACCGAAGACTTTTGCTGTAAATACTGCAATTTGATTCCCTATGAGTTCTAGTCTCAATAAGAATGCTAGTTCTTACTGTTCATATGTTATGATATGAATATAACACACCAATTCGTTATGTATGGATGATGAGATTCCATTGATACAGAGTCAATTCTAATAGACTTATTGGAGGGTCCATTGGCATGCATCCAGTAGGAATTGAACCTACAAATTTGCCAATTATGAGTTGGGCGCTTTAACCATTCAGCCATGGATGCAAAGAGACTCAACGAGTGAACTAGGTTTTGGTACTCCTTCTCAAGCTTCTATTTCTTCCGTTAAAGGAGATTCGGGAAAAGATGGAATAGGAAGACGTGTTTCCAAAATGAAGAAGATACGGGTTGAGAATGGCAAGTTAGCAAAGTTAGACAAGATTGGAATGGGCATAGGAACATGTATTGACGTACCAGATCTACTAATGCTCCCAGGTTGATGTGATGTATTCCACCAGTTGACTGAAAACTTGATTATTGGTATATTGATCGGTCCAGCACGAATTGAAATAGAAGCTAGTTCGACAGGAAGCTTTTGAAAACGTAGTGCACCCAGGTAAATAAGGAACTAGATGAATACAAAGGTTAAACGACCATCCCACACCCAAAAGGTGCCCCACATAGGTCTTCTTCGAAACCCTCCAATAACTAAAGTAACAACATAAAAAAAGCACCCATTTCTGTACCGGTTCCAGAAGAGCGAAGAAAATGGGGATGTTTTGTTAATAGGATCAAGAAAGTGTTTATAGCCGTAGCGATATAAAAAATAATATTCATCCGAGCCGTAGGAACATGTACATACAGAGTAAGAGAATTTCCACCTTGTTGAAGATCTAGTGGTGCTACCCGAAGACTTAAATAAATAGCCATCGCTGTTAAGAACAATCGAGATCCAATGAGAATTTTCACATAGCTTCTGGTCTCTGACATAAAAAAAGAAGGTTGTAATAATGAAAGAGACATGTGAGAATTTGGTCCTAGCTAGTGGAACAAGAAATACATGCATCTATGTTCACTCCGCTCGTGCGTGGCACTCCTTGCTCACCGAGCGGCATACCGAAAAAAGAAAGTTTTTGGAAGAAAAAAAAAAGTAGATTCCCTTTTATGACCAAGAGCCCATCCTTGATCCAAGTCGAGTTTTGCATTCCTTAGCTGGGTGCAAAAGGCTTCTCGCGGGTCCTTCTTCAAGCCCATCTCGAATACGATTGGTTAGGGTACTCGTGACCCTGCTAGTGGTTGCCACTACCTCAGACTTAAATGCCGTAAAAGCAATAGCTTTCCTAGTGCCCCGCGTTTCAAGTTGACAGATTCATATTACTTCGAGATAACTGTCAGATCCCCTTCTCGAACTCCTAGAAAATTCCATTCCATCGAGTCCTCATGCCCGCCCGAATTTGAGATAACGTGCTAGGAAGCATAACGCGGAAGATTTTTTTGCAGCCCATTTATGGTCGCAAAGGCTCTATTGACTTAGGCCACCGTAACCAGTCGATCTAGCCACACTAAGATTGCGCCAGAGGGGTGAATTACACCCATCCTGCTTGCAGCATAGACTCAGGCGAGAACCATATAACATCTCCAATTAAAGAGAGTCTACCTTCCACATTCAAGTCAGATCACCTAGATAGTATCTTGCGGGATTAGTCAAGTAACTTCCATAGTAGGTTTCATAGAAGGGGAGATAGAGCCGAAAGACAAAATAGAATATACCATTCTTCACCCATACAAAGTCAAAAGTGAAGCGACGAACTTCCCTTGAAATTATACTTGCCCTGTCTGGCCTTTTCTCGAGGACGAAGGCGTCGAACTCAGGGTCTTTTGAACATTCGCTGAGGTCTGCTTCATACTCACTTCAACTAAAGTGGATTTTAAATGAGACCTACTTTCGGCTTAGGGGTAGACCACCTTCATCAACAACTGATAAACGATAACCCACAGAAACCATTATTCTTGTTCAGGAAACCTGGTTGCAACGTCGTAGTCAAAGGATTGTAAAACAACCTATTTGCTATGAACTAGATGCACATGTCTAAGTGTTTGACACTGATAAGGACAATCCATTAACCTTTAAAGAGGTGATGGATGATCCTAAAATGAGAATGGCAAGATGCTATGAACTAGGAAATGGAATCGATGTATTACAATTCTGTCTGGGAACTTGTAGATCCAGCTGAAGATGTCAGGACCATTGAATGTAAATGGATCTTCAAGAAGAACATAGGTGTAGATAGGAAAGTATAGAATTTCAAGGCACGACTGATACCCAAGGGATATACACAAAGGGAAGGAGTCAATTATGAAGAGACATTATTCTCTGTTGTCATGCTAAAATTTATTCACATCCTTTTGTTTATTGTCGCTAGTTTAGACTATGAAAAATGGTAAATGAATGTCAAGATAGTTTTTCTGAATGACTCTCTTCAAGAAAGCATCTATATGATGCAACTAGAAAAGATTCGTGAAAAAGGGCAAGATCAGAAAGTATGCAAGTTGCTTAAATCTATTTATGAATTAAATCAAACATATAAATCTTGGAATCTTACCTTTGATGAGATTATTAAATCTCATGGTTTCGAGAAAAATGTTGACGAAGCTTCTGTTTATAATAAATACATGAAAGAAAAGATAGTGGTTTTCTTAGTTCTTTATGTTGACGATATTCTACTCATTGGAAATGATGTAGAAACTTTGTCAAATGTAAACAAGTGGTTAGCTGAGAAATTCTAAATGAAAAGTTTGGAAGAGGCGAACTATGTTCTAGGCATCTAAATCCTCAGAGATAGAAAGAACAAGCTTTTGGCACTTTCTTAGACATCTTATATTGATAAGGTGCTGGAGAGATTTTCTATGGAGAATTCCAACAAAGGTTAACTATCGACCAGACATTGAATTGTCCTCTCCAAGGAGCAATGTCCTAAGACATCTCAGGAGGAAGAGGATATGAGAAATGATCACTACTATAAAATGGGGCTTAGATGACGGTGAAAACCCGTCATCAAAACCCATTAATGACGCGGATGTGACTGTCATCTAAACTCATTTTACCAAAAAAGTCATAAAAAAGTGTCGCCAAAATACTTTTGATGATGGGGAATCTCTGTCATTAAATGTGCCGTAAAATCATCTTTACTGTTGGGGATTGCCCATCATCAAAAGGTGCCGTCAAAATACTTTTGATGACGGGGAATCCCTGTCATTAAATGTGTCACAAAAACACCTTTAATGATGGGGGTTGCCCATCATTATAGGCGTCGCCTATAATGACAGGATATCCCCATCATTAAAGGGTCATGTAAAAAATATCATTATTAAGATAGAAAGAGCCATTCTTTCTAGGTCTAATCTCCTTAATATTGTCATCACTAATATAACAACCATTCTTTCTAGGTCTCACCTGCAAACAAAGTATTTCAATGCGCTTAAAGAACCACCAGTCCGTAACACAGTTTAAAATTATTCAATTTTCAACGAACATAAACAATTAGAAAACTACTATGGATAAGATTACATACATCTTAAACACCTAAAATCCTTGTCCTCTAACTTAATTGGGGTAGACAAATACGATTATATACACTTGAATGAAGTTACATAACCTGATCTAGTACAATGGTAATATCTCTGCCCTTCTCAATAATGTCACACCTTATCCTCCTTGCTAGATGAACATCAACATCTGCACTGAAAAGTATGGAGTGTAGTAACTATTAACTTAGCCACACATATAATTACGATAACTTGTAAACATTACTTTGGTAAGGTGAGAACTTCATAATTCAAATATTCTGGTTAAATGAACAAAAAAATACAATCAACAACCAAACCTGCAAAAATAGTAGGGCGCTACTTAAACAATAGTATGTCACAACGCCTAATGGATGCAAGATCTCTACCCTTCTTGCTGGGTACACATTATTTTTTAACTCTTGAAGTCATAGTTTGGATATCTACAGATGCCCATCCTCAACTTCTCCATTGAAGTCAAAAGTTAACATAGAGAGAATGTACCTTCAAAATCATCATCATCAAAATCAATATCTTCAACGTCAGAATCTTCGGTGACTGGAGCTGCAACTTTCTGTAGAAAAAGAAGAGTAAAAAAATAAACGAGATCTTCAATTATCAAAACAGAGAGAGATTAAGCATCTGATGCAACATGTTAAATCTACATATTTGTTGTTCCTTGAGTAAGTTACAATTTTATCAAACAGAGAAACTGCATAACCAAACAAAATTAATATAAATGGGAGAGACTAAAGATACCAATATGTGACGACAAATCCAAGTTCCGTACAAAAAGAAAAGAAAAGATAAACTAGTCATAACCGAAGTATACCTAATATATGGACTTGTTCGATAATGAAGCATCTAAAATGAAAGAAAAAGTTTTCTCTGGCCGTTAATTGATCATCTCTAAGGTTGTTCGAAAGTTGAAGTACTAAATGAAGGAGCGGTTGTAATGCTCGTAGCTAAGCCGTTCTCAACAGGTGGATGGACACCCCATTTTGTTGCAGATTCTAGAGGCTCAAATACATGAACCCCACCATCCGTTAGCCCTAATGCAAACTGATTGCTTCTTGTGGATGCGCCACAATCACAAGTTGCTGGACATTAGAATCGCTGCATCAACCCAATCAGAATCAAAAGATTAGCCACTCACAAGTGTCAAAACACATGAAAATATTAAACCAAATATGAAGTTTAACATATCTCATTGATATAAATTTACAAGTGCGAAAATATCAGCCATGGAGCATATTACCAAGATCAAAAGGTTCACATATTCAGTGTTTTGATATAGTATGCTTCTACGTTTCAAAGTATATATTCATACCAAAGAAATCAAAACTAATCCAGAAAAGAATTCCATAGATAGCTGAAATTCCAACAAAGCTGCTACGCAAGCATATCTAAGCTGGAAAATCATAAGGGGGTACCTAACATTAGCAGGAAGATATAAGAAGAAGGATTTATTCGACAACGTAATCTGAGATTTGCAGCACTGAACACACACATAGTTCCGTCTAAGAAGCTGACATATACAAGTTGGCTATCACATAAGAATGTAGCGTGAGAAACAAAGTCGCATCACTATGTCATGAGAGTAAACAATTACGAGAGGGTCCAATGATTAAATCATTTGATTGTTGTAAACATTGAAAATGTATGCAAATGTCATAATTGCAGTTTTACACACCGCGCTTCTAGGATTTTTCAAAGAATTTACCAAAAGCAATATCATATCCTCCATATCACCAAGATATTCAAACAAATGATAACTACTCTCGTTTCTCAACGTAAAGAAATATCAAAACAAGTAAAAACACCAATCATTATTAAGATATAAAGAGCCTAAATTAAATCACCAAGTAAGAGCCTTAGACTTACAGCATATCAATCATTGCCTCCTTATGATATATCGCCAGTCTAGTACATTATTAAGTGTCACACAACAGAATCCAATCTTTAGAGTTTATTCCAGCTAAGAGTGTCTGAAACTCAAATAGTTAATCGATGTATATCATAAAAAGGTTTGCTGATATATTAGAATCACTAAGCTTGACTATAAGAATTATAGAAGCAAGACAACACGGAAGATATACACACGCTCCCCCACAACCTGATTGGTGCAGCAATAATACCTGCAGACTTGACTCAGAATCTTCTACATATTTCAAGTTCTTAGATTTAATGTACTCAACCTCTGATCCTTATATACAATATAAGGAGCCCAATAAATAAAAGATTTTGGTAAAACTCAAACAACTAAAACAAACGAGTTATCGGGAAACCCTAAACTCAAATATAATTTCTCAGAAAAACACAAAAATCATAGCAACCAGACATGAATTAGAAATTAAAACACACCTCGAAGAAAAAAAACCTGCCTCTTATTTAGAGATGAGAATTCAAAGTGGGAAAGTGCTGGAAAATAGATCTGCGACACAAAACTAGATAGAGAGTAGTGAGAGAGAGCTACGAGATCCAAGAGAGAGAAATGTGAGAGAAATCAGTGAAAATCTAACACTAAAACTAAACTCTAAATAAACCATGAAAGTCTAAACTCTAACTCAAAATCTAAACCCTAGATCTCAATAAAACTAAATCACAAGAAATAACACTAAATAAATCTGAAACAAAAACTACAAACTCATTATGAGAGTGCGAGAACCATCGTCGAAGGTTGAGATTCGAACGAGAGGACATATTAGAGATGAGCAGTAGCACATAGAGAGGTTGAGAGAGGAGTAACCCTAACCTAAACTGGGAAACCTGCAAGAAAAGCTATATTTGAATCACAAAAGAGAAAACATTAGCAAAAAAAATAAAGAAAAGGTGAAATACTTACAACTTTGAACAATAAGGGTTATAGAGCCCAGAAAAAGAGAGAGAGAGAGAGAACGGGATAGAGAGAGATGCACACACACAAATAGGTACTGACGATAGCCGATGACGATGGTCGGTAACGAGGATGAAGGGAGAGGGAGATGGCGTCGAGGAATTTGAGAGAGCGGAGAGAGATGGACTGACAAGTTTGAGAGAAATGAAAGGTTATGGTTATTTAGAGGAACAAATATAATGGCAATTTTTTAATTGAAGAAAATTTAATGACAGTGAAAGAAATATGTGTCATATTAGGTAAGATATTTATGGCAGTTAATGTAAAACTTGTCATGTTATCCAAACATCAATTTTTTTACATTTCAGAGCCTTTTTTTATATGACAGGTTTAAGAAAACTGTCATAACAAGGTTTGGGATCGAGACTATCTGAAATGGAAAAACTTAGAGTTGGGAACTGACACTCGCCAACTGAACAATAAAATTAGAAAGATGGCAGAAGACAATGAGAATTTGCGAGGGGTAATCTACGAACATTGCGTACAACCCATCCACAATGGACGAGCAAGAAAATTTTTATTATAAGAAAATTTTTCAAAGATAGCCCATCAACTCCGACATCCCTATCAAACACGAGCTCAAGTTAGGGTCATGGACGAGCAAGGAAGAAAGCAATCACGAGAGAAAATGAAAGAAGAAATTAGGGGGCTGAAAGAGGAAATGACCAGAGTCCTGAAACTCCTCTCCACCAGTAAGGTAAAAACTTGTCTTGAAAATCTGTAAGGGGCTCAATCATCATAAAATCAACTGTTAAACGATACTCCACCTTACTCTTCTAGGTTCAGTCTAACCTATCAACGTCATAAGACTAACTAGTTTGAGCATGCTTCACTACCAGTAAAAATCCAGCACTATCCATTTACAAATGTCCAGGAAATGATGCAGATAGGGAAAATTGGGTACAACTCATCCACAATGGCACATGGTCACAACCAAGATTTCACTCCACAAGGAGAACTCACTAATGAGCCAATGATCATACCTGATGTTGATGACCTAAAGGTGCAAAGGCATGTTACCAAACTAAGTGAAGACTCGCTGTCAAAAGATAAGCTGGACTTTCTAAAGGAGAGATTACGCGCCAATGAAGGATTAGATGTATATGGTACCATTGATGTCACCCTGTTATGTTTGGTTCCGGATGTAACCATCCCACACAAATTCAAACTACCTGAGTTTGAAAAATATGATGGTAGTACATGCCCAAGAAGTCACCTTATTATGTACTGTAGAAAGATGGTTGCTTGTGCAAATGATGATAAGTTGCTGACTCATTTCTTTCAAGATAGCTTGATGAGGGGGGTTGCATCTCGTTGGTATATCACATTTGATAACCAACATATTTGGAAGTGGAAATATTTAGCTGACACTTTCTTAAGACAATACAAGCATAACATAGAGATAGCCCCTGATCGTCTGGATCTATAAAGGATGGAGAAAAAGCCTACTGAAGGCTTTAAAGAATATGAGTAAAGGTGGAGGGAATTAGCTGCTCAGGTACACCCTCCTTTATCAGAAAATGAGATGGTTGTAATGTCTGTTAACACCTTGAGAACTCCATCCTATGATTGAATGATTGGAAACACTTCAAACAACTTCTCTGACATTATAGTGATTGGTGAAAGGATTGAATATGAGATAAAAAATGGAAGAATTTCGGAAGTCATATCAGATGCATCATTCGTAAAAAAGGAGGACCGATGTTGAAATGAAAAGAATGAGATGCAAAGACGATCAATCTTGGGTACTCATCACAAGCTATGAACCCCCAGCCATGATTTTCAAAGTATAGTGAAGGATTCAATCTGTGACATCATATGTGGCAAATACCTCACAAATGCCATACAATTATCACTCTCAACAATCAACATTTCAAAACAATCCAAGATCTGGTTTGAGACTACCAACTCACTAGTAAAATATTGGTCAGGTTGATCAGCCTCTGAGAGGAAATAGAAATAATCAACGTTTTATCCAATATGATCCAATACTCATGTCTTATACGGAACTCTTACCACAATTGATATAGAATAATCAATTGGTATTGATTCCTTATGAACCTATTCAGCCACCATACCCAAGGTGGTATGATCCGAATGCTTGATGTGATTATCATACTTGGGCAGGTGGACATTTGACTGAAAATTACACAACATTAAATGGTAGAGTGCAGGCATTGGTCAAGGCTGGATGGTTGAATTTCAAAAAGGCTAATAGGAACCTGGATATCAATTCTAACCCTCTACCAAATCATGGGAACCCTATTATAAGCTCAATTGAGGAATCATTTTCATATGACAAGAGTAATGTGGCATATGTGAGCACATCAATGGAAATACTTTTCCATCTTCTTTCTGAAGTGGGGTATGTCTACATGAATGCATGATTTTGATTGTTTGTTTCATGAGAACATAAGTGGGCATGTATGTGGTGACTTTTAAAATGGAAGTACAAAGGTTGTTGGATGCAAAAGTATTCACCATAAGTTAGAAAGAAGAAAGGGGATACCAGGAAGATGACTCTTTAGTCCTCATGATAACTACATCTTATGTTCCAAAACCTCTCAAAATACATTATGAGAAAATTCAAGTCACACCACTACATCTTATGTTCCGAAGCCCATCATAGTCCAAATATTGGGTACATTTTCTTACAAAGATTCAAGAGTAGTACCATGGAGGCACGAATATGAGGTTATTGCAAGTGATCATGACAAAACCCAAATGCTAAACCCATCAGACATCGATCTTTCCATAATTAATATTTCAGGAATATGTGGAAGGACGAGGAGTGGCAAGTGCTACATGCCAGATGTTTTGAAGATGAATAAAAGCGATGAGTTTGAACAGCAAAGGAAAGGGAAAGTCAAAGAAGGCGACAATGGTCATGAGTTCCAAGGAGAAATGTATGGTGGCCAAGTGATAGACCTAGAGATAATGAAAGGTATGGAGAAAGAAAAACTAGTGTCTGAAGAGGAAGTATGTCAATTTTTAAAGCTTATCAAGCAAAGTGAGTATAAGGTGATAGAGCAACTTAATCGCATGCATGCTCGCATATCCTTACTATCACTTTCTCTTAATTCTGAAGCACATCACCAAGCATTATTGAAGGTTTTAAATCAAGCATATGTCTGTCATGACATTGCGATAGAGAAGTTGAGTGCAATTGTGAGAAATATTACCTCTCCAAATTTTATCACTTTCACAGATGATGAAATTTCTGCCAATAGTACTGGAGACACTAGAGCTCTACATATATATGTGAAATGTAAGGATTATGTTGTTGTAAAAGTATTGATTGACAACGGCTCGTCTCTAAATGTAATGCCAAGATCCACACTAGCAAACCTCCCTATGGACGTGACACATATGCGGCAGAGCATAATGATAGTAAGAGCATTCGAAGGTACCCAAAGAGAAGTAATCAGAGACATAGAGATACAAATTCAAATCGGGCCATGCCTATTCAATATTATTTTCCAAGTTATGGACATAACTCCAGCATACCATTTTCTTTTGGTTCGACAATGGATTCACTCTGCTGAGGTAGTATCGTCTTCCTTACATCAGAAGCTAAAATTCATAATGGATCTTAAACTCATTTGTATATATGGGAAATAAGACGTACTGGTATCCAAGCCGACCACCATGCCATATGTTGAGGCAGTAGAAGAAGCATTAGAGCGCTCATTTTTATCATTTGAAATCGTGAACACCATGTTTTTTGCTAACGGGAAACTCGACCCAATGACAAGCCTATCAAAATCATATTTGATGGTGGCAAAGTTGATGATAAAAGGGGGATATAAGCCAGGAAAATGACTCATGAGTGACCATTAAGGCATAGATAAGTTAATCGAATGATAAGAAGAATGAGCAAAGTTTTAGGCTGGGATATAGACCGACCAATGCTGATAGAGGGAGAGTGGAAACTCAGAATAAAGAAAAGAGAATTGCTAGGCTCGAAAAATAGGAAATTCGATAGGGAAATGACAAGCATACCTCATATTTATGAATCCTTCAGAAGTGGGGGAATTTCATTTGAAGAACCGGGTAAAGTAAAGCACTACGACCTTGAAGATGATATAGCCTAGCTTTCAATATCCAAGGTGTTGAGAAGATTATCAAGTGCAAATATAGAAGACTTGATTTCTCGATTGGATTCGGATCATGAGATCAACAATTAAGATGTCACTGAGCTGCAGTGCTTCTTGGAGATTTTCAAGAGTAATGTGTTAATGCCAAATTTCTAATGATTCTGCCCAATGTCTTAGGAATTTCGTTGTAATAGCCTACCATTTCATTTGTTTCGTGTCATTCCTTTGAATGAAAATCCAAAAACTTGTTTCGTTTGCTCATGTTAGTAATAAATACGATTCCAGTTCTTTTCCCCTATTTCTCTATTGTTCTTCCTTTTCTGAAATGTTGTTCATACTCATGCATTTTTTTATTTTATTTTCTTGCCTTCCTTTCATCCAATAATTTAATTCAGGTTTGAGAACAATGATTTTAAAAATAAGAGCATAAGCAATAACTTCGACAATCATATTCTTATTGTAGTGTTAGAATAGAGTGATGTAGATAATTTTGAACTATCTCTAGAAATGTTAAGAATGGTAGAAGATGATGATAAAATAAATCAACCTTATCAAGATTTAACAGAGATGATAAATTTGGGATTGGATGGAGAGACAAAAGAAGTCCAAATTGGTACTTCTATGAAAAGCGAAAGCCGCCGATAATTAATTGACATACTCAAGGAATATATGGATGTCTTTGCACGGTCTAACCAAGATATGCCAGGTCTAAACACTGATATCATGGTCCATCGTTTACCGCTTATGCCCGAAAGTAAACTAGTACGATAAAAGTTACGGAAAATGAAACCAGACATGTTGGTATATATCAAAGAAAAAGTTAAAAAGCAAGTAGATGTGGGTTTTCTGAAGTAGCAAAATACCCTGAATGGGTTGCTACATAGTATCAATGCCGAAGAAAAATGGGAAAGTAAGAATGTGCTCGATTATAGAGACTTAAATCAGGCAAGTCCCAATGGTAATTTTCTATTATCCCACATCAATGTCTTAGTAGATAACACTGCAGGACATTCAACCTTCTCTTTTATGGATGGTTTTTTGGGGTATAATAAAATAAAAATGGCTCTTGAATACTATGAAAATACCATTTTTATAACTTTATGCGGTACATTTTGTTATAAGGTTATGCCATTTGGTTTAAAGAATTCAGGGGCTATTTACCAACAGGAAATGGTAATATTGTTTCATGATATGATGCATAAAGAAATCAAAGTGTACGTTGATGATATGATTGCCAAATCTCATCAAGAAGAAGATCACATTGTCACTCTGCAGTTGAACATTTGAGAAAGTTCCAATTAAAGCATAACCCGACAAAGTGTACATTGACAACATCTTTAGAGAAATTAATTGGCTTTATCGTGAGCAAGGAAAGAATAAAAGTTGACCCCGATGATGTTCGAGTCATCATTGATATGTCATCACCTCGAACTCAAAAGGAAGCTAGAGGTTTCTTGGAGAGATTAAATTACATAGCCTGGTTCATCTCATAGCTAACTCTGACTTGTGAACCTATCTTTAAACTTCTACGCAAAAGTGATACAAAATGATGGAATGATAATTGCCAAAATGCTTTTGAGAAGATCAAACAATACTTGTAAAATCCGCCTATACTTGTTCCTCCAACTTCAGGACGTCCACTCATTTTGTATCTTACAGTAATATAAAAATCATTGGGTTTTGTACTTGGTCAGCATGATGACTCTGGAAGGAAATAACACGCAATATACTATTCAAGCAAAAGGTTCACAAATTATGAGTCTAATTATTCGATGTTGGAGAAAACATGTTGTGCATTAGCTTGGGTTGCTCATTGGCTTAGATAGCACATGTTATACCATACCACTTGGTTAATTTCAAAGATGGACCCAATCAGGTATATCTTTGAAAAACCATCACTTTCTAGGTGGATTGCTAAATGACAAATGTTACTCATGGAATATGATATTATCTATGTCACAAGAAAGTCAATAAAAGGAAGTGTACTTGCTGATTATCTGGTAGATCAACCAATGTAGGATTATGAGCCTATGAAATTTGATTTTCCTGATGAAAACATCTCATTCATATTAAAAATGAATAAGAATCTATGGACCCAAAATTGTGGATAGCATTATTTGATGGCGCATCAAATGCTCTAGGACATATAATTGGGGCAATCCTCATATCTCCTAAGGGAAAGTTTTTTCCATTCACGGGAAAACTATGCTTTGACTGTATAAACAATGTAGCAGAATATGAAACATGTTCCATGAGAATTCAAGAAGCTTGTGATATGAAGATAAGGAAACTTTGAGTGTACGGAGATTCATAATTGGTAATACGACAACTAAATGAGAAATGGGAAGCTAGAGACTCCAAGCTGGTACTTTATAACAAACATGTAACCAAGTTAAGCTGAACTTTTAAAGTGATCTCATTTGTAAATATACCTAGAGAGAATAATCGAATCACAAATGCATTGGCAACTCTAGCGTCCATGTTTGCTATAGACTTCAAGGAGGAAATTCAACTCATAAAAATTGAGAAACGAGATTTTCCTGCTCATTGTATGAGCATTGAAGAAGAGCCAGACACAATACCATGGTATTATGACATCAAGTAGTATATAAAGAGTGGGGAATATCCATCCAAAGCTTCGAGAATGATAAACGCACTATCAGAAGGTTATCTATGAGTTTTTTTAACGGTGGAATACTCTACAAAAGAAACCATTGTATGATACTTTTAAGATGTGTTGAAGTAAGGGAAGCGAATCAAATCATAGAAGAAGTTCATGAAGGAATTTGTGGTGTCCATGCTAATGGTCATATGATGGTAAAATAATTCTTGAGAGCAGGACATTATTGCTTGACTCTACAATCTGACTGCATCAAGTTCGCCAAGAGATGTCATAAATGTCAAATTTATGAGAATAAAATTCACATACGAGTATCCCCTTTACATATCATGGTTGTTCCTTGGTCGTTCTCTATGTGGGGATGAACGCCATTCGTCCTATCACACCGAAGGCCTCTAACAGACATCATTTCATTTTGGTATCTATAGATTGCTTTACCAAATGGATAGAGACGAGTTCTTATTTGAGCATAACCAGGAGTGCGGTTATTAAGTTCATTGAAAATGAGATAATTTACCAATATGGTCTTCCTTAATGGATCATCACATATAACGAGACAAATTTAAATAATAAGATGATGAAAGAATTATGTGAGCCGTTTAAAAATAAGCATCATAATTCATCTCCTTATCATCTGAAGATGAACAGAGCTGTGGAAGCAGCCAATAAAAACATAAAAAAGATCATAGAGAAGATGACAGAGGTTTATAAAGATTGGCACGAGATGCTCCCTTTCGCACTACATGAGTATCGCACATCAGTCTGAACATCAACTAGGGCAACGCCATTCTCTTTGGTATACGGCATGGAAGCGGTCAAAATTCTCTCTTTCAGTCTTAGTGGAGGTGAAATTAGAAGAAGCAAAGTGGGTATAAACACGATATGAGCAATTGAATTTCATCGAGGAAAAAAGATTGACTGCACAATGTAGAAGGAAATTATATCAAAGAAAAATGGCTCAAGCATATGACAAAAAGTTATGTTCCCGATGTTTTCGAGAAGGAGATTTGGTGTTAAAAAAGATACTTCCATATCAAAAAGATTACCCTGAGAAATAGACCTGAAATTATGAAGGACCTTTCGTAGTCAAGAATGCCTTCTTGGGAGGAGCTCTCATTCTAACAAACATGGATGAAGACAATTTACCACATGCAGTTATTCTGATGCACTCAAGAAGTATTCCGTTTGTCTCGAATACTAGAGAAATTCTTATTCCATATTTTCTCCAATTCCTTGTTTGTAAACATCGTTCATCATCAATGAACAACCTTTTTTTAGTTGACAAACACATATACTTCATCTTCCCATGATTTCCATTTTTTCTTATTCCGTTTGATTCCAAGGCAAATAACAATATCATTAATTACTCTTAAAAGAACTCAGAAGCATAAGCTTCGTTAGGTGAAAGCTAATTGATTTAAAAAGAAGAAGAAGGAAAGGTAAGAAATTGAGAAGGGAAGACTGAGTGTGAGGTGAAATCTAAAAAACCACCATAAGGAAAGTCAGTATGCACACGGAAAAAGCTAAATGCAATTGGCGGTTTACATAATTAGAAAAGCAGAAAAGAAGTGAAATATGAAAAAATTATTCACTTGTCTTCACCATTGACATGGGGCTGAATACTGGGGCATAAAATAAGGATGCATCATTTTCTTAAAAAATATGCTCGATACCTCATTGCAAGTACATGATCCTAGGCCAAGCAATTATTTTTTGAAGGGTGGTGGATATTACCGCATTAGTCAACTTTCAAAAATTATCAAATAATTTTTTATTTAATTTTTACAATTATGCATAGCATGCATGCATTTATAATCACTACTTTGCATTATATTCAAGAATTACAATGCATAGACATGCGTCACATTGCTTGTTTAGATACAATTCAAGTGCATGAATCATTTAAGGATATTTTTTTCGAAATCCATACATGTCTTTCCAACATTTAAAGCCTTCATTAGTCCAGATCTGGCTACCATATGAAGCTTGAATAAATCTGATCAAACATCATTTCATTTTCTTCGATTGAATGGAACCCAAATTGAGTCAAGATCGAAGCATGTGTCTATCCATGTTCATTTTCTTTCAAATATCTCTAGTTAAATCAAACTCAGAATGAGTCGAGGTCGAAGCTTGTGTCTATCTAGATTCGTTTCTTTTCAAATATCTCTGGTTAAATCGAATCTGAATTGAGTTGAGTTCGAAGTCTGTATCTATCTAGGTCCATTTTCTATCAAAGATATATGTTTAAATCAAACTCGAACTGAGTTGAGGTCAAAGCTTGTATCTATCCAGGTATGTTTCTTTTCAAATATGTCTGGTTAAATCGAACCCAAACTGAGTAGAGGTCGAAGCTTGTGTCTATCCATGTCTGTTTCTTTTCAAATATCTCTAGTTAAATTGAACCTGAATTAAGTCAATGTCAAAGCCTGTGTCTATCCAGGTCTTTTTCTCTTTAAATATCTCTAGTTAAATCGAACCCGAATTGAGTCGAGCTCGAAACCTATGTCTATCCAATCCATTTTTTTCAAATGTCTCGGTTAAATTGAATCTGAATTGAGTTAAAGTCGAAGCCTGTGTCTATCCAGGTCCATTTTCTTTTCAAATGTCTCAGTTAAATCGAGATCACATTGAGTCAAAGCCAAAGCCTGTGTCTATCTAGATTCATTTTTCTTTCAAATATCTTTGGTCAAATCGAACCCCGATTAAGTCGAGGTCGAAACATGTGTCTATCCAGGTCCATTTTCTTTTAAAATGTCTTGGTTAAATTGAACCTGCATTGAGTCGAGGTTGAAGCCTGTATTTATCCAGGTTCATTTACCTTTCAAATATCTTCAATTAAATAGAATCTGAATTGAGTCGAGGTCGAAGCCTGTGTCTAGCCCGATCCATTTTCTTTTCCAGTGTCTCGGTTTAATCAAACTATAATTGAGTCGAGATCGAAGCCTATGTCTATCCAGGTCCATTTTTTATTCAAAAGTCTCGGCTAAATCAACCCCGCACTAAGTAAAGGTTGAAGCCTATTTCTATTTAGGTCCATTTCATAATTCTCTCATTTCATAGAGCCTGAATCAATTGATATTTTTATTCCCCTTATCCATACAACTTTTTTAAACGATCGAAACACTTATCTACACTATTGTACAACTTCTAAATTTAGTAGTGTGATCAAACAGGACAGCTGTAGATACTGTATTTTATCTGGTCTAATACTTTAAATATACACACTTTATTTTTTTGGCCATATAATAGTCTAAGACTATATGTACGATTTGAAAAAAATGGACCAAAGGACTAAAAATAAGAAAAATTGTCCAAAGACAAAAATAAAAAGGAGCAAAATGACTAAATATAAAAAGTGAAACTCTAAATTTGCCTATAAATTGAGAGGAGGTCTTTACTTGAGAGGAGGTCATTTTGGGAGAGAGAAAGAGAGGTATTGAGAGGGAAGGAGATTATATAACTTTAGAGAGAGAGAATGTGTGAGAAATATAAGAGATTTTCCAAGGTAGAGAGAAAGAGAGTTTACATGTCTATTCATCTATTTATATTCTCTCATTTTTTTTCTTAAGGTAGTTTAAATTTCTTTCACATTAGCTAACAATATATTTTGTTCATTGTTCTTCATCATCTCTCATTCATACACATGTAGTATGTACTCTTTATTTCTTTTACCATATATAAGTGTTTGTTCATTCTTCTTCATCTTTTACTCTAAATTTTGATTTTGATTTTTATGTATCGTTGATTTTTTTACAAATTTAATAATGAGATATTTTTGTCATCAACTCAATCAATGAGGATGAGGATAAAACCTTTGAGTGGTGCAAATTAACTCAATGTGAATCATCATTTTAATGGGTTGAAAGTGTACATTTGTTGCAAGAATCCCCTATGATAATTTCTCATAGATAAAAATGCATAAAATAGAGAGGTAAACATCTATATAAGGATTATGCAAATATTTAAGCTTTTATTTTTTTTAGTATTCTCACAAGTCTTTTCAATTTTTTTAGATCTCGTTGCTATTTTAGTGCACTTGTTTGAACTAGTTATCATCCATGATTGTTCATTTATTATTTGATTAGCAATGATGGAAGAAAGGAAATAAAGATAATTAGTAAACTAAGTAGTCCAAAATTAAAAAATATATATTTATATTCCAAAAATATATTTTTTATTTTATGAACTAGTTACCATCCATGTGTTGGGGGTAATGCCCTCAAAACATGTGTATTGACATTTTAAAATGAAATTTAATAAAAATATATTTTTATCATAATTGTTCTTTTAAATTATTGTTGAATAATTTATATAAATATCTAAAAATTTCATATTCATTAATGAGACTATGATCTTGTAATAGTACGAGAGAATTAAAATCATAGATGATAAATAAAATTGTTAGCAACATATTAAAGTATAAAATTTTTAATGAATGATTGCTAGTACGGTTCACTATGTATTATGAATGCATGTGATCTAGATCCAGATCATTGATGTGGATAGACATCTTAGTGGAGGTGCTTTATATAATAACATTATATGTGATAGGACCGATGTGAATTAATATCTTTACTAACTTGGCGTTTAACATTTAGGTTTAATACACATCAACCTGATGAATATATATAGATAAGTCTGAATCCTGAGTAATCATGAACTGCTATACATGTCCGCTGGATCTTTTGATTCACTCGTTAATGTTTGTTTGTAAAATAGGCCAGTGACTTCTGTTTTGGAGATTCAGTGATGTAGATGACTGGGAACATGATCTACAAGATTTAGAATATAAGTTTTCTTAACGGATCGTATGTTGGTTCCCTTAAGTGTTGATTCTGGAACTAAATGGTTATTGAGATCAAATTTATAATACGATTATAAATTAGTCATTCACTAGTGAATTACTGATACTTAAGGATCGAGAGGTAATTTGAATGGTAAAATGATAATTTTGATCGGCTCTAATTTATGAATCAATAATTGAAAGACAAAACTACGTGAAATGATTATATCAATGGACTACACGAAAATACTCTGTAAATATATTCTATAATCTCTAAGAGTGCAATTTCATATTTATAGTGGAGTAATAATGGAACTAATAAATAAGATTATTTAAGTAAAGAGTTTAATTAATAATCTGGTTTATTGGAGCTTAGGATTATAGATCTATGGTCCCTAACTCAACTATATACTATGCAGTTTGGGGTGTGAATATTTCAGAATATGAGAAAATGACTTACTTGTAAAAGAAATTTTTATTTTAAGGCAAGTACAAAATTATGAGATAATTATGTGTGATTAATTAATTAATTAAATTATTTATTTTAGTTTCCAAAAATTATATATAAATAATTATATCGATTAATTTTTTAATTATCGATAAGTGCGACAATATATCTAATTTGTGAAATTAGATAGTGTTAAAATTATTAGTAGATAATAATTCAAAATTTGAATCAACTAAATTTGTTTTTTGTGAACTAACAGATAAGCTAGTTGATAGAGATAATCAGATAAGTTAATTTTAAATTAACTGATACATGGATATTTATCTAATTCAAATAAATATTTAATTTACAGTAATTGTTACGTGTCAATCACTGATTGAGATTGACACGTGACACTACAGTAGTGGGCGTAAGTAATGTAGTACCGTGGCACAACATTGTGTTAGTTCACTGCAACTGCAGTGCCGTGTGGCACTATAGTTGTACACCAAATTATAGTGAGTCCCACTGTAATGTCAATTTGATGATTAAATATTATTTTGTGTAAATCCCTAAGAATCTGAAATATCTCTATGAATAAAAAATAATCAAAAACTTTGAAAGAATAATCATCGTATTCTCTCAGAGGATTGTCTCACTAAATTATTCATTCTTAGTAAATCTCTAGATTTCATGTGCTGATTACATCTAGAAACATAAAAAGTGTCTTTGAATTATTTTACGTGCTCACACACGTCCTATTGCGTTTGAGGAGTAGCTTAGAAGATTTTGGTGTGGATTTCGAAATCTGTTGTTCGTGGGAACGTAAAATCATTGGTTTTGCGAGGACACTTGATATAGATTACAAGATGTATATGATTCTTATCCATGTATATTTTAGATTTAATATATAAATATATAATGGATCCTGATTGAAAAGAGTTTTTCAATAAAAATATTTATTTTAGAAACCGTTGCGTCACGTTTATTTTTTTTATCGAAAATGATTCATTTTTTAATAAATTTTTAAAAGTCCCATGCTTCTATAGCATAAGGGCCGCGTTTCCAACACCATGATCATTCACTTGCTATCTGATTAGCAATGAAAAAAGAGAGAAAATAATGTTAATTAGTGAGCTTAGTAGTCTAAAATAGAAAATTGATATATTTATATCTCATAAAATTCCAAAATTTTATTGTAGAATTTTATTTACTGTTTTTTACAGGACGTTCAGTTTAATTATTTACCGTCCATATGTTTTTATATTTTGACAGCAATTATTGAAGAAGAAAGAAATGATAATTAGAAGACTACTTAGTCAGAAATAAAATGTATACTTATACTAATTATATATTTTTAAATATATATATATAATTTTATAAAATTTTACATTTACGTAGTTCAAATTTATTTATTCATAAAGAATTCAATATTGATTTATTTATAATTCTATAATTATATTATAACATAAAAAACTTCATAAATAAAAAAATAGGTAATTGGGAATGAGGAGAGGGTTGAAATTCTCTGTTCCCACAAAGGGTAGAACAACCCTCTGTTCCCACTGATGGTTGTTCCCATCTGTCAAAGCTGCAGCTACATAGTTTTTTCTTTTCACTTATTTTCTTTTAATTCATTTTATTTATTTTTTTCCTTAATACACGTTGATATCATTTTATTTCCTTGACATTTTCTTCATTCCTTTTATTTTATATATTCTCCATATTTTTTTTATTTTATACATTTTCATCAAAATCGTCACATATTTTTTATCCTTTCTAACTTTTCTTTTTACCATTTTTTCTTTAAAGTTGTTCTACTTATTTCTTATGTATCATTGTCATATTGTTATGTTTATAATGTGATTCATGTCTAATTCACTAAAATCAACTTGTATATGTATGTTATTTCATATCTCATTCATTTATGTATATATGTATGTGATTTATGTCATATTCACTTGTAATAACATGTAAATCTAAATCATATTATCTTTATGATGAATTTTAAGATTTCTGGGATACCAAACTTCTTGAACTACTGAGGTGAGGAGTTATTTTTCGGGATACCGAGAATAACTCCAATAATCTTTGGTTTTCAAAAAATATAAAAAAACAAAAAGTTAATTTTTAATGATCTTTATATCACCCAGTAAAGATCATTTATTTTTGTTTCATTTTTTATGACACAAAATATATCTAATGAGACATTCAAAAATAAATTTCTTGCATTTTTCCTTATTTAATTCATTTTTCTAATATAATTTGGATATCATTTGATTGAATTTGGTAACCATTTAAATAATGAGTATTTTGGGGTGCTAATACATTCTTAACACACAAACGACTCCCGTACCAATTTTAAATTTTTACAGATCAAAATATTTGATTTTAAAATCAGGTGACCAATCACGTCCTAAAATGATTGGTGGCGACTCCAAATTTCTTTTTCAAAATAATATTTTGATTTTTGTCGATCGCCGCTCCGCATCGCATACACGTTACGACAAGAAGCTATGAAAGAATTTTCTCGATTACTCCAAGATGAGAAAGTCTTTCAATTTCTTATGGGTTTAAATGATGCTATTTCAACTGTTCGTAGCCAAATTCTCACCATGGAACTCCTTCCAACATTAAGCAAAGCATATTCTTTGGTTTCTCAAGAAGAAAG
This sequence comes from Datisca glomerata, assembly GCA_003255025.1. Lineage (NCBI taxonomy): Eukaryota > Viridiplantae > Streptophyta > Magnoliopsida > Cucurbitales > Datiscaceae > Datisca > Datisca glomerata. Next base: position 1,492,313 of record QANY01013656.1, on the reverse strand, counting down.
ACAAAAAAGAGATCCAATCAAAAACTGTCCAGCCATTAGAAAGTGTTGTAGCAATGGCAGCATCAATCATGGAAAATGTTATTTTGGAAAGTCTTATAATCGTGACAGTCAGTCTTTTAGAGGAAGGGGCGGACGTACTGGTGTGGGTGGTGGACGTGGGTTTGCAATTCTCTTAGCCATACCCGTGAAACATGCTTCAAGCTTCATGGCTACACACCAATGATAAAAATGGTGGAAACTTTAATAATCATGCATCTTCCAACACCAATGGTGGAAACTTCAAGGATCATGCGTCTTCCAATAATATTCTCAGTGGTGGTAATGTAACTGATTCTCAAACACAACTCACTATTGAATAATATTATAAATTGTTGTCCATATTAAACTTTGAGGCAAATGCCTCTACAAACTTGGTAGGTATATCTCTTTCATGTTCATCTTTTATAAAGCATAGTTTATCATGGGTTATAGATTCATGTGTTTCAAATCACATACTCTCCGACTCTTCCGTTATTTCATCTACACAAAATTTGACGTCTCCTCAATTAGTCACATTATCAAATGGGAACTATCCCAATCTCTGATATAGGGAATGTTAAATTATCATCATCTCTTGAACTAAAAAATGTCCTATGCATTCCCACATTCAATTTAAATCTATTATTTGTCAGCAAATTCACAAAAGAGCATAATTGTGTTGCAATTCTTGATTTTTGTGTTTTTCAAAACCTGTTGATGAGGAGGCTGATTGGTCTGGGTGAGGAAAAGGATGGTCTTTACTACTATAAGGGTCCACTTTCTTCAACTCCTTTAGCTGTATTTGATCAATCTACTTTTACACATAATCTTTGGCATAACCATTTGGGTCACCCATCAAGTAAACGGTTAAATAATTTAGCAAAAGATTTTCATGTTTCTCTATGGTTAAATAATTTAGCAAACGATTCTCATGTTTCTCTATCTAGTTTGATTAATAAAAAGGACCCTTGTTCTATCTGCCCTTTGGCAAAACAATCTAGAATTCCTTTTCCTATCGGTGAATCTTCTAGTAACTTTGTATTTGATTTAATACATGTCGATGTTTGGAGTGCTTATTCAACACCATCATTAATGGGCCACGATACTTTTTGACAATAGTAGACGATTTTTCTCATTGCACATGGGTCTCTCTAGTGAAATTTAAGTATGAAACTTTTAATTTACTCAAGAATTCAATAACAATGATACAGACCTAGCTTTCTCAAACAATAAATAAAATCGGAGTGATAATGGCCTTGAATTTTTGTATGCTAAATTGCAAGATTTTGTTAACTCGTGTGGTATTAATATGCACCAAACATCTTGTGTCAGCACACCACAACAAAATGGTATCGTTGAACTCAAACATAGACACGTACTCGAAGTCACTCGAGCTCTTCGTTTTAAAGTAGGTTTGCATGTAAAATTTTAGGGCGAATGTGTTCTAACAGCAACATATTTAATAAATCGGTTTCCCACACCAATTCTTCTAGAAAATCTCTCCATGAAATCTTATTCACAACCAAAGTATTTTTGGATGTTTATGTTGTGCTCACATTCAAACCAAAGACAAATTTAGTCCACGAGCATGAAGATGTATATTTATTAGGTACCCATATGGGCAAAAGAGTTATCGTGTGTTTGATTTGCTTGAAAATAAAATGTACACTAGTAGAGATGTTACATTTCATGAGTCAATTTTTCCATTTGCATCACATGAATGATACCCAAACAACCTATTTTGCCCATCATTTCTAATGAAGATGAGATCCAACTTTCAAAACTCTCAAATGAAAATTGCATCCAATATATATGTGTTCACTGCTTCAAATTTGATCTAATTGATCATAACATTAATGGTCGATTCAAAAGTAAAATAGACCTACAATAATTTTTTACTATCAATCACGCAATAAAGAATATATAATAATAAATAGATGTATCATTATTACCCGCAACTTATCAATTATAACTGCTAGGAATCCTTTAGGCACTTTGGACCCACCCTTATATTGAAATGGTATGAATTGTAGTACGAGGGAACCAATCTCAAGGTTGAATCAGACGGTCCACTGTCCAACAGGTCTAACAACACCGGGAGGAGGGATATCGATTGGTAATTTTCTAAAATGGCTCACTAACCTCTCCAACTCAATCCCTCTTGTTGGCCCGTGAACCTTTCTCACACTCCGCGAAGAATTTGAAGCCCCTACAACAAAATATAGAATAAGAAACCATTATAATAAGAACTATTCCAAAGTGTATATACCTATTTGGGAATCGTCTTCATAAGTAGAAGATCCTATAGTAGGATCTAGATTTGGAAAATGAGTATTTCTTTCGGGAGACATTAACCTGTATAAAGATAAGTGGCATGAAAGAAGATCTTAAACATGTTATTGTGTACAAAATAAATTAAAGCAAATGTAAGAAGATATGAATGAATATTTTAGGCTAACAAGCTCACTATTACTTTAAAATCCGATCTATATCATCCTCACTTGATATAATATCCTCTGAATCGTTATCATAATTAACCAAAATGTCATATTCATTGTCACATCATCAACAAAATTAATATCTTCAATATTACTATCCCCTACTCTAATAACATTTGCATCTATTTCAGAAGGTTCCCGTCATGCCTGCAAAATTGCATTGTTTCTGACTCATCTAGATCGATAGATGGCAAAGTTATTTCAGTAGGCCCTATGACTTTATCTTGTTCTATCTCTTGTTCATCTCAGGAATATATCTTGTTCTATCTCAGGAACATGTATTCTTAAAAACACTAATTTAACTACCATAAAATTTAGGGAAAAAACTTCATCTCAGTGCGTAGAATTCTTTAGTGGGTTTTCCAGGAAAATAGGTCAGAATAAGACCATGAAAAGGTGTTTATATCCGATCAGAGAGGTGGCAATTATATTGATCAATATAGTTTCAAAAGACAAAATTAATATTCATCCATTTTATATCTTTTTCCGTGATTAAATATGGTCAATTCTATACATTCATAACTACAGTGGGGCATACATTCGCACATGGTGTTGATTTATTTTTGTTCTTGTGTTGAAAAGTTCGTTAGAGAATTTATACCCGAAACTTAGATTTGCTCTTGGTGCTGTTTGTGGGAAAATAATTACTAGCTCATCCCAAACTTTTGTCTAGTTGGTTATGTGATATGTCGGTTCTAAATATTTGCTATTTTACGCTCTAAGAGCAAATCTAAGATTTAATTCTCCAAAGATGGAGCTTCCAGTGATGAAGTCTTAGCCTCATCTCTTTAAAGAAGGAAGCAGTGGTCGCTGAGGCTAATCCCAAGCTCAGACTAAAAAGATCTAATGCATAACTCGAACAAACACTACTACAATTTTGTTTTTCCATGACGCACGTAAAAAATAAATCACGACGGGAAATACAAAAGCCGTCATCTTGTGCCTTCTTTTTTAAACTTTACGATAGTTTATAGAAGAGCCGTCGTTCTAAAATGACAAAACGATGGTAGGTAGAATACCCATCGTATTAGTAGAAGGAAGAAAATGACGGGGCCTGGAAACCCCATCGTTTTTATAAACGAAAAACACAAAATGACGTAGGTAGTCTACCCGTCATTTTAGTACAACTTAAAAAATGATGAGGCCTAGAAACCACATCATTTTGTTTAAGAAGAAAATGACGGGGTGTCCAAGCTCCGTCATGTTTTGAAAACATCGACACAAAATGACAGGGGTTGGAACCCCCGTTGTTTTTATAAAAACTACATAAAACGACAGGGGATAGAACTCCCGTCGTGTTTTGAGACCTTATATATATGGTAACCCTAGAATTTTTTATTCCATCTTCTTTTTCCTGCCTCATACACAATTTCCCCACCATTCTTGTCTCCTTGAGCCACGGGATTTCTTTGCTTCCACCATCGTCTTCATCATCCCCAACCCATCATTTTCATCATCTTTTCTTGATTCGATAATTTTTCATTCAGCCATTTTTTATTCGGTAATTTTTTACCGTCATCTTCGTCATCGCAATGCACGTTGAACTGTCGAACGTACGGTGAGGGTTTAATTTCGTTGAACTGCCAAACGGACTGCCGGACATACGATGAGGATTTAATTTCGTTGCTTATATAATTAGAATTAGAATTTATTGGATGCTAAGAGTGGTTACATGGGTATTGCTCTTAATTCATGGCTTAATTTCTTCAATTTTATATTAACTTTTGGTGTTTTTTTTATAATTTGGTTTGTTTCATATGAATTGAGTTTTGGAAATTAGTTTGATTTTTTTTCATGGTCATTTGGGTTTGCTTATTCTGCTAGTATTTTTTTCATTGGCCATGGAAATTACTTTGATGAATATGTTGAGTGTTTTTCATCCTTTTCGATATCTAGTGATAAAATATTAACATTTGATCTTAGCAACCGATTAGTTTAAAGTCAAATATTCTCATCTATCTATAGCAAGTAAAAGATTTTATTCTTTTTCATATAGTTACTTGTACATTTCTTTCAGAACATCATGAATTTATAAATGATCTAATTTCAGATAAAGTATGCATCTAAGTGTTGGATCACTACTACGATTGTTCTTTTTGACTTGAATGAATAATTAATATGTTATATAATTTTGTAAGTTGTAGATATGGATAGAAAAGACTCGAGTGATGATAACTTGAATATCAATAACTTAGATAGATTGAATATGGATACAACGACTAGTACGACAAAAAGAAGAGGGAAATGAGGGTCAATTTACCTCACTTCCTTGAAAGCTGACAGAAGGAATTTTGAAAAAAAAAAAGGTTATCACAACAACTATTAAGGGATAACGTGTAGGTGAACATGCTCCTAAATTTAAATGCTTTATTAGAAGTTATGTATGTTCAATTATTCCAATAACTTACAAGGAATGAGACGGCCATGTTTCAAAAGAGGTGAAGGAGGTGTACGAAGCTATTGAGGTATTTGCACGATTTGATAAATTATTTTTAGTTGTTATTCTCGATTCAAATTAAAGCTTTATTAATCTTTAATAATTACTTTTGGTGCAGACTCAGTATGTGATAGATCCAGCACTAAGGGGGAATATCTCAATGAATGCTAACAAACTATGGCGTAAATTTAAGTATAGCCTCGGTCAAAAATTTATTTACCCTTATTTGGATGACCCAAAAAAGTTAAGGCAAGTATAACTTCATCGAGCAACTGCATTGAGATGAGTTTGTGAAATCTCGTCTTACTCCTAAAGTTTTGGTAAAATCCTTTAATTTACATTTAGCTTCACGTTCATTTTTTAACTATAAATTTTGGCACAGTTACTATTAATTGTTCAACTACAGAAGATAAGGGAACAACAATAATTGAACCGAGCACAAAATAAATAAAACCATAAAATCTCTCATATGGGATACGCAAGATTGGAGGAATATTGGTAAGAATTATTAAACCTCTTCAGAACTTAATATTTATTTGCAAATTACTATATCTTTAATTACTACTAATCCTTATGACAGTAAAAAGAAAAAGGTACTGACGAGCCAATAGATCGGGCAACATTGTGGAAGTGTGCCCGTAAGGATAAAAAAGGAAGATTCAAGGATGAGGCCGTTGAAGAAAATGTGAAAAAATTTGTAAGTGTGTTTAATTCATTTTATTTAATTAGTTTAAATTTAATATAATTATTTTTGTTTAATTATATGCATTTTAATTGAAGGATGAACTTCAGGAGAAAAGGGTGCCTACTTCCGATACCCAGGACATTCTCACCATGGTTTTCGATAATCCCGAACATGGTGATCGGGTAAGAGGTTTGGGCCATTTTGTGACCTCAACCAAATATTTTAAACTTTCTTGACACAATTCAAAGGCTAGAATTGAGCAGAAATTGACACAAGTCCGTGAGCAAGTTGTGAATGAGGAATATTTAAAGTGGAGTGCCAAATTTATGGAGTTGGAGCAAGAGACACTTAAAAGTAATCCTTAAATAACTCCTCCATCGGATAAGGTGAGCTGCTCCAAACACCAGGATGGGCTTTCTAAGAATTAGAGGAAAGCTGTAAAGGTATCTTCAATAAGTTATCAACTTTATTTACTTTTTTTAGTAAATAATATTTATACATACGCATACTCATAATGTTTTAAATTATTTTAGAAAATTGCATACAAGTTGTTTGTGGATATTGATGATGAGGTTGTCGCATACAACACAATTATTGACACAACAAGCAATGATGTTCTGGTAGGTGAGGAGAATGTATGTGTGTCAATTGATTTAGTCATGATTGACAATGCCCCTCTACCTATCCTAGTTCAGGATGAGCTTCAGACTGCGGGTCAGGCTTTGGGGCGTCATGTGCCTTGGCCTGAACATCTAGTCAGAATTATAGAGGTAATATGGCTTTTGTATTTATTAGTTATTTAGAAGTTGTAATGATTTTTGTGAAACACTAAATTAGCTTTATATTCAGGACAAATCTCTAAAGAATAAATCTCCAATGAAGCCTGTACACAAAACCCAATGTTTGCAAACATATCTCTACACAATGGCCGAGAAGATGGGAGCGGATGAGGCCATTACAATCGATTATGAGAAAGCCATTTTTGGTTATGATAACGCTAGAACATTATGTGAAATGTGCGAGATATCTTGTAGTATAGTGTCAATTTATATGGAGTAAGATGCTTAGTAATCGATTCAATAATTATATACATCTTTTATAAGATGCTGCTAATTGCTTATATGTCGATGTTTTATTTATTGTAGGTCCCTTTATCGGAAGTTATGAGAGCAACACATTAGCTTATTTGTCTTTGTCGATCTCTCACTCATAGGTGCATCACGGGGCAATTCGAGTGAGAGAGCATGTTACATTTCTAATATTTTGATAGCAACGCGACCTGGGCAATATGTTTTTGCTCCATTTAGTTTCTCCCATCATTTGATATTTGCCGTCCTGGATTTTCACGAGTGCAATGCATATTCTTTAACTCTATTAATAATTTTAGTCATAAGGACCCGAAATATGTTGTTACGAAGTAAGTTTTACTCTATAGTTAATAATTAAATGTATTATGAATTACACTATGAAGATATAATTAAGGGTTAAAATTTCTTATGCAGGGCTTTCAATATTGCTAGAACTATGCTAGAACGTACAATTAGGAAATTCTTGAAGTGGATAAAATCTCAGGTATTAATTTATACATTTATATTTTATGTCTATCTAAGTGTTTGGATTTATTAATATATATAATTAATTTATATAATAGTGTCCTAAGAAAGTTGGAAGTTGAATGTGGTTATTTTGTTATGCGTTTCATGAAACGTATAATCGAGAATCGTAACAAGTCTATGAATGAAATGGTACGTAAACTAGTCATTGTTTCACTATATTTAATCTATTCTATTGATAGTGTAGAATAGTTTGACTAATCTAATTTTTAATTTTTATGGCAATTCACGAACAAATCAATGTATACACAAGAAGAGATTGATGAAGTACGATTTGAATGGTCTGATCACTTCACTGAGTATATGTGCTGTCGGGTGGGATAGCTAGCTTTAGGTTTCATTTTGATTTTATGATTATAATAAGTTACTCGGTGTAATAAGTTACATTTTAAATATTAATAGAAGTGGTCTACAAATTATTCTGATCGAATTCTGAGTTTGTGGTCATATTCTATGTAGACTTGTACATGTTTTTATTTGCAGGATTGGGGATTAATCAAATTGAATTTTATTTTTAAAATTTTGATGCATCAAACATGACGGGTTATATATCCCCCGTCGTTAATGAAATTTCAAAAATTACGTTAATTCTAGGGTAATAACGAGTTTTCAATGTATTTTTGTATTCTCGGGATGATAAATCATGAATGTTTATGGATAGAACATCTACAAATTATGACATTGGGGTTGACAATTTTCTCAAGTATCGATGGAAATGACCCTTGTTTCTTACGTTCTCCGAGTGTGGAATGTGGGAATCTCAAACGTTTCACTTTCTTTGAGGTAAGAAATCACTTATTCATTAATGATATAGATCAAGGATATCAAACATGGGTGTTGCATGGAGAATTAGATAATTCTAAAAAAAGTATGTTTGGTATAAATGAAGGAAGAGAGAGATCTCCTGTAGATATTGATGACTATGAATATGCCGTAAATATGGTTGAAGCAGTAGAAGATTTTTGTTTAGATAATCCTGAGAAATTTGAAAAGATGCTTACTGACGATGTGATGCCTTTGTACCCTAATTGTAAAAAAATCACAAAATTATATGTATAAGTAAAGTTGTATAATTTAAAGGCTAAATATAGATGGAGTGACATAAGTTTTTCAAATTTATTAAGTGTGTTAGAGGAAATGCTTCCAGGTGGCAATCAAATGCCTGTTTCGTTCTACAAGGCTAAGAAAACCTTGTGTGCTTTAAGAATGGAGTATGAAAAAATATATGCATGTCCTAATGATTGAATTTTACATGGAAATGAGCATGTAGAAGCAACTGTATTTCCTGTGTGTGGTGTCTCGAGATGAAAACCATTGAAGAATTTGTCAAGGGAGAAAAAAAGGAGTGCATCAGAGGTGTTATGGTATTTTCCTCCCATACCATGGTTTAAACGAATGTATAAGAGTAGCCATATTGCAAAAAAAAATGTATTGCACTCGTGATATATGAAAGTGTTGAAGGGTTATGTAAGTAATCACAATCGTCTAGAGGGTTGCATTAGTGAGTGTTATATTGCTAAAGAAGTTGTAGAGTTTTGCACAGAATATCTAGGAGTTAAATCAATTGGAGTTCCATGCTCAGATGATGATTTGAAATACGGTAAGCCTTTATCAAGTGGTCATGTAGAAAGAATCGATAATGAACAGTGGAAGCAAGCACATCGTTACATATTAGAAAATACTAATGAAGTTCATCATCCCTATATCAAGTATAATAATCTCAATCTTTTATTTGTTATCATGCTCATTGTTTTTTATAATAATTCTTTATTTCATACTCTATTTGAATTTTTATTTTATGCTGCTATATAGGCAATATATGACATTCTTGAGGAAGAAGTATCCTAACCAAATCAAGGAGACATAAATGCTACAAGATGAACATAACCGATCATTTATTTATTGGCTGCGTGATCAGGTAGATGATATTGATGTCTCTATAAGTGGAACAAATACACTGACGTGGATAGCATACGGCCCAACTTATGAGATAATCAAATATTTTGGTTACGCCATGAATGGTTATAGATTTCATACAAAATATAGTGATAACGATCGATGTTTCTAGAACAGTGAAGTTAGTGTAGTGGCACATACAATGCAGATTGCAAGTGCTAAGGATAACAATCCTATTTATTCAGAGTTGTCATTTTAGGGAGTGATCCAAGCAATTTGGGAGCTTAATTATCATACGTTTAGAATTTCATTGTTTAAATGTGACTGGGTTGAGAATAGTAATAGATCAAAGTTGATGATCTTAGATTTACATTAGTTGATAGTGCATGATTAGGTTACAAAAATGAGCCTTTCATTTTGGCTTTGCAAGCAAAACAAGTTTTTTATGTTGAAGATCCAAGATGGTCAATTGTCTTATCTTCCGCTTAAAGAGGTTATCATAAAAGTATTGTTGATGATGATTTAGATGATACATTATTAGAGTGTCATTTGTTTGCGAAAGAGATGCCTTCTATTGAAACATTTGGCACATATGGTGACAATGAGGTTGCTTATATTCGACCAAATGGCGAAGAAACTATGATTATTGAGGGTACTACATGTAGCTATGTCTTGTGATTAGTATGATGTTGGTGCGTCTATAACTTGGTATGTTTTATCTTTTACTCAGGGTTAAACTAAATAATTTATAATGCAACACATGAGTGGATAAATGAAGCAGTAAATATCTCAACAAAATATGTATGAATGGAAACTTTCAATACTCGTGTATTTTACTTTATAATAAATTGATGGGTTAAACCAACCTTTATTTTTTACAGGGTTCAACAACTAAGTAGATCAATTTAGGAGCAACTAGAACAACTTAAAGAAGTATTCAAAGTTCATTAGTTTCAAGATTTTTATAATTAATTACGTTATTTGTTTTTTCTGGTCTATAATGTTAGAAATTTTGAGGATAATCATATTGTATGCAATGAAGAGTTATATTGTCTGCTGAGATATTTGTGGTATTATTCTGTTTTCATTTATTGTTCAATTCTAATAGGTTGGCTCAATTATACTGTAAATAAATTTAAAGAAACTATATATCATCACAGACGATAGTTTGTAGACAAACCGTCGTAAAACTATAACAAAAATGATGGTTTCAAAATTAAATAAAAAATAAATCATAAACAACGATTACGGTGTCTCTAGAAAATAGTCGTCGTTCAAAAATGACGACGATGTGTGCAGTAACCATCATCGAAGGACTACAAAACAGTTGTCGTTCTTATGGGTTTGAAGACGACGGTGTCTGGAACAACCGTTGTTTGTCTTACCCGTCGTCTTTGATTTTTAACGACGAGAAATCCCCATCGTTAAAAAACAGTTTTGTAGTAGTGAAATCCAATAAAAAAACCCTTTAAAGTGAGAAAAAATAATATTTAAAGAAGAGGTCAACTTTTGAAGCATTTCTAGCATTGATCTCACATTGAAAGAAATTCAAAGGGAATATAAGCAAACTCAAATTGAAAATATAAGCAAACTCTCTTGAGCATAATAGGAATATCAATCTACAAGTAATCTAGAAGAAATATGAAAAGTGAGAGGCTCAATACCCTCGAAGGTGAGGACAGCAATGGCGGAGCAGGGTGAAACAATAACAGAGAAGAAGTAGCTTGGTGGCAAATGACAACAACAAACGAGATCTATCGCGAGAGTGAGAGGGGAAAGGGGATCTGAGGAGGGTTGAAGGTTCGTTCGTAGCAGGAGTGAGAGGGGGAAAGGGATTCTGGTTGCAGGGTGGGAACGCTGAGAAAGAGAGAGTTTTATTGTCTTCTTTAAATGGTGTCATTTTGGTCACAGGTTTTATCGACGACTTTTACAGCTGGTTTGGGAAAAGTGACAAGTTTTAGAGACGATTCATTTTATTCGTTGGTAAAAGTGAGTTTTTACCTACCAAAAGATTTTTTGGTCGATAAAACCTTATTCTTTGCCGATGAAACTTTTTATTCGTCGGTAAAATCATGATAAAAAATTAGCACGTCACCTGTTTTTCCTTTCTCGAGTAAAAATTAGATCTTTTAGCGACCAAGAAAAATGTTGGCCCCTAAAGGTGGCTTTTAGCCACAAATTTTGTTTCATGGCTAAAGGCCATGTTTCTTATAATGAAATTAATTGACAGTTCACATGCCTCTCCAGAACAATCTAATATAGAGCAAAATAATAGGCATTCCACAAGCTTACATCGCCTTCCTGGGAGGTTGCAAAATTATCATTGTTCATTGATGTCTTTTTCACCTCACTTGGATCATAAAGGCTCCCCTACAGTTAGTCCTTACTCTTTAAGTCAATTTGTTTCACATACAAAATTCTCTCACTCCCATCATATTTTTTGGCTTCCATATCATCTTTTCATGAGCCCAAAACTTTTTCTGCAGCAATAAAAAAATATTGAATGGCGTGGAGCTATGGCTAATGAAATCAAGGCTCTTGAACTCAATAATACACTGACATTAACACCATTACCATAGGGTAAGAACATTCTGTATGCAAATGGGTGTATAAAATCAAGCACAATGCTTATGGAACTATTGATCGTTACAAAGCTCGCTTAGTTGCTAAAGGTTATACATAAGTTGAAGGTTTAGATTATCATGTAACCTTTGCTCCTCTAGCAAAATTAGCTGCGGTTCGATGTTTGTTAGCCATCGCATAAACTAAGACTTGGTCTATTTTTAAATTGGACGTCAACAGCGCTTTCCTCCATGGAGACCTTGATGAAGAATTTTATATGGCACTTCTACCTGGATTCTCTAGTAAGGGGGAACACGTTAACAGACTCATTTTTCGATTCAATAAATCATTGCATGGTTTCAAGCAAGCATCCAGGAATTAGTTATCTAAATTCTCTACATCACTCTTCGAAGTTGGGTTCAGATTATTCTTTGTTCATTCTCATAAATGGCGCGAGTATCACTATTGTCCTTATCTATGTGCACAATATCACCCTCAGAGGCAATGATACATCAAGAATAGTATCAGCTAAATCATTCCTCCAAATTTGTTTTCGTATAAAAGTTCTTAGAGTCCTAAATATTTTTTAGAAATTGAAGTTCCACATTTAAGTAAAGGAATATTTCTATCCCAACGAAAGTATACATTAGATATTCTTGAAGAAGTAAAGAAATATTTCTATCTCAAAAGCTTCTAGCTGATCATCGAAGCTATTACGTGATCCTAAAGCTTATCGAATGTTAGTTGGACATTGATATATCTCACGACTACTTGCTCAGAAATTTCTTTTTCAGTCAATGTTTGCAAGCTCCTCGACGGCAAACGACAACAACAAATGAGATTTGTCGCAGGGTTGAGAGGGGAAAGGGGATTCTGAGGCGGGTTGAGGGCTCGTTCTTAGCAGGGGTGAGAGGGGGAAAGGGGATTCTGGGCGCACGGTGGGAAGCTGAGAAAGAGAGAGTTTTATTGTCTTCTTTGAATGGTGTCATTTTGGTCATAGGTTTTAGCGATGACTTTTATAGTTGGTCGAGAAAAGTGACAGGTTTTAGAGACAATTCATTTTATTCGTCGGTAAAAGTGGATTTTTACCGACCAAAAAATGATTTGGTCATTAAAACCTTACTCTTTGCCTATAAAATTTTTTATTTGTCGGCAAAATCCTGACAAAAAATTAGTGCGCCACCTGGTTTTCCTTTCCCGTGTAAAAGTTAGATCTTTTAGCGACCAGGAAAAATGTTGGCCGCTAAAGGTGACCTTTAGCCACAAATTTTGATTCGTGGCTAAAGTTTTGGTTGTTAAAGGCCTTGTTTCTTTAAATGAAACATAATGATAGTTCACATGCCTCTCTAGAACAATCTAATATAGAGCAAAATAATAGGCATTCCGCAAGATCACATCACCCTCCTGGGTGGTTGCAAAATTATCATTGTTCATTGATGTCTTTTTCACCTCACCAGGATCATAAAGGCTCCATTATAGGTACTCCTTATCCTTTAAGTCAATTTGTTTCACATACAAAATTCTCTCACTCCCATCATATTTTTTGGCTTCCATATCATCTTCTCATAAGCCCAAAACATTTTCTGCAGCAATGAAAAATATTGAATGGCGTGAGGCTATGGCTAATGAAATCAAGGCTCTTGAACTCAACAATAAAACTCTCTTTCACGACTACTTGCCCATAAATTACTTTTTCAGTCAATTTCTACAAGCTCCTCGACGGTAAACGACAACAACAAATGAGATATGTCATGGGGGTGAGAGGGGAAATGGGACTCTAAGGCGGGTTGAGGGCTTGTTCGTAGCAGGGGTGAAAGAGGGATAGAGGATTCTGGGCGTAGGGTGGGGATGCTGAGAAAGAGAGTTTTATCATCTTCTTTAAATGGTGTCGTTTTGGTCACAGGTTTTAGCAACGACTTTTGTAGTTGGTCAGGAAAAGTGACAGGTTTTAGTGACGATTCATTTTATTCGTCGGTAAAAGTGGGTTTTTACCAACCAAAAAATTAATTGGTCAGTAAAACCTTACTCTTTGCTAATGAAATTTTTTATTCACCGGCAAAAGCCTGACAAAAAATTCGCGCGTAACCTTTTTTCCTTTTTCGGGTAAAATTTAGATCTTTTAGCAAGTAAGAAAAACGTTGGCCACTAAAGGTGGCTTTTAACCACAAATTTTGTTTTGTTGCTAAAGGTTTGGTCTCTAAAGGCCCTATTTCTTGTGGTGAAACATAATGATAGTTCACATGCCTCTCTAGAACAATCTAATATAGAGCAAAATAATAGGCATTCCACAAGATAACATCACCCTCCTGGGTGGTTCCAAAGTTATCATTGTTCATTGATGTCTTTTTCACCTCACCAAGATCATAAAGGCTCCGCTATAGGTACTCCTTATCCTTTAAGTCAATTTGTTTCACATACAAAATTTTCTCACTCTCATCATATTTTTTTGGCTTCTATATCATCCTCTCATGAGACCAAAACTTTTTCTGTAGCAATAGAAAATATTGAATGGCGTGAGGCTATGGCTAATGAAATCAAGGCTTTTGAACTCAATAATACATGGACTTTAACACCATTACCACATGGTAAGAACATTACTAGATGCAAATGGGTGTATAAAATCAAGCACAATGCTGATGGAACTGTTGAACGTTACAAAATTCGCTTAGTTGCTAAAGGTTATATACAAGTTGAAGGTTTGTATTATCATGAAACCTTTGCTCCTGTAGCAAAATTGGCTACAGTTCGATGTTTGTTAGCCATCGCAACAACTAAGACTTTGTCTGTTTTTCAATTGGATGTAAAAAACGCTTTCCTCCATGGAGAGCTTGATGAAAAGGTTATATGGCACTTCCACATGGATTCTTCGTTAAGGGGGAGCACAATAACAGACTCGTTTGTTGACTCAATAAATCATTGCATGGTCTCAAGCAAGCATCCAAGAATTGGTTCTCTAAATTCTCTACATCGCTCTTCGAAGTTGGGCCCAGACTATTCTTTGTTCATTCTCAAAAGTGGAGCGAGTATCACTATTGTCCTTATCTATATGGACAATATCATCCTCACATCAAGAATAGTATTAACTAAATCATTCCTCCAAAGTCGTTTCCATATAAAAGTTCTTGGAGTCTTAAAATATTTTTAAGAATTGAAGTTGCACGTTCAAGAAAATGAATATTTTTATCCCAACGGATGTATACATTAGATATACTTGAAGAAGTAAATAAATATTTCTATCCCGAAAGCTTCTAGCTGATTGTGGTAGCCTATTACGTGATCCTAAAGCTTATTGAATGTTAGTTGGACAATTGATATATCTCACGACTACTTGCTCAGAAATTACTTTTTCAGTCTATATCCAAGTCAATTTCTACAAGCTCCTCAGCAACCACACATGGATGTCACTATTCGAATACTACGAAAGGGGATTTTAATGTCATCATCTAGTA
Organism: Datisca glomerata; assembly: GCA_003255025.1. Taxonomy (NCBI): domain Eukaryota; kingdom Viridiplantae; phylum Streptophyta; class Magnoliopsida; order Cucurbitales; family Datiscaceae; genus Datisca; species Datisca glomerata. Next base: position 1,477,155 of record QANY01013656.1, on the reverse strand, counting down.
ATTTACATCTTAGTGCTTACTCTAATTCTGATTGGGCAAGTTGTCCAACCCCACGAACAATTACGGGATACTGCTCATTCCTTGAAACTAGTCCGATTTTGTGGTGCACATAAGAAGCAAACTGCAGTGTCTCAATCCTCTGTAAGGCCATGGCTACAACAACTACTAGTGAATTAATGTGGTTGAAATCCTTACTCTGTGACTTACGAAATACTACTCATTCCTACTCAACCGATGACTCTCTTTTGTGTTAATCAAGTCGCACTTCATTGAGCATCCAATCCAGTTTTCCATGAGCACACCAAGCATATCAAAATACCATGTAGTTCGTGAAAACAATGCGCTGCAACAACCAACGTGCAGACTGTACCCACCAACAAGAGAGTGTTAGAATTGAATCCATTGAATCCAATTATCATCAGTGCTAATTTGAAGATCTGTACCATCAAAAACTTCAGAGTTTTGGAAATTTAATTATTGTGATTTCTTTCCATGTTGCTCAATTTATTTAGCAACATATTACAGGGATTTTTATTACTTCTTTGTTGTAATCTTATTTGTATATTGATCGGTAGGAATTTAACGATCAAGTTAATCGGTGAGTGGTCATGTGTGGCTTAAAAAGTAGGAACAAGTATAATATATATAGATATATATATAGATATATATATAAGTAGTGAAAGAAGGTGCAAATTCTTACTGGAATGGCTCAAATTGAAACTTGATTCCAAATTCAGATCAATGGAACTTGATTTCAAACTCTGATAGAAGTCAAACATTGAAACTTAAAAACTCTCTAGAACCTAACTCTCTAAACCAGTCATCTTCATTACAAAAGTTGTTCAAAATCCACTTGAACATTCAGTAATTTTTCAGAGTGCTTCTTCTTTTTTCAGCGTTAATCCTTTGTTTCAGCAACAGATTTGTTGTACTCCTCCAATTCCTTCTTGTATGCATCCATCGCTTCTGCTGCTTTTTCATTCCATATCTTCCTTTCCTCCTCCTTCAGTTCCTATATTTTCATTATCCACATTAATCAAAAATCAGTTCAATCCCCATTTCCACAAAACTAAACAAAACAAAAACAACACAAGAAATTACCTTCCATTTCACAGAAATTAGTGCATTTAGACTTGAGTTGTTCGTCCCTGGTCTCTCCTCCATTAAGCTCTTCCTTGCTTCTTTACTGCATTACAGAACAACATACTTAAATCAACTCCCAATTAAAGATTTTTAATTAAGAAAAGCAGCTTAACATTTGGCTCAAGTTATTATAATTACCTGAAAAGAAAGTAAGAGCTGGCAGGCTTCTTGGGCTTGTTAGGATCAATGTCCTTCTCTCCCTTCTCTTTCTTCTTCTTCTGTTTATCTTCCTTTGTTTTCTGCTCCATGTAACACAGCTAAATTAGATATTCAATTTTTCTAACTACATGATAAGCAATATCAATGATCATAATTTATGTTTTCTTCCTTCTTCCATATACTTTGATTATGTTTTCTGTTTTCTCCTTCTTCTTCAGCAGAATCAATGCTTCATGTTTCTGAAGTTTGATCTGCTCTTCCTCTTCTTTTCTAAGAATTTCAGCTTCCTCTTCTTTCTTCTGCTTGTACGCTTCCATTTCTTGCACGTACTTTTCCTTGTTCTTTTTCGCAATCTGCAGATTCAATATAATGAAATGCTCAGTCACCATGTTTTTTTCTTCTCAAAATTGATGTGAACGGTGAAAGATGCGAACCTCTTCATAAGGCCGTTTTTGTGCCTCTGACATGATCTTCCACTCTTCCCCGGTGATCTTTGATACCTAGATAATAATAAGTCTTGCAAATTAGAAAGATCCATCGCTCAGATCTTTGATACCTAGATAATAATACCTGAATGCTCACGTGGATTTTTTTTTCATTTTTCAGTACCTCCAAAATGTTCTTCTTCTCAGCAAGTAAAGCTGACCGCCTCTCGTTTGTGAAGAGGAAAAATGCTGACATGGGTTGCTTGGGTTTCAATGGATCTTTCTCTTTCCTGAAAATTCAGTACAAATTAATAATGTTTTCTTTTTTTTTTCTTTTTTTATGAGAGAGAGAGAGAGAAGGGACTTTACTTGGTCTTCTTGTTCTCTTTCTCTGCTTCCTGCTTGAATTGGAGGTATTGTTCAAGCAACTCCATGGCTGTCTTTTGTTTGTGCTCTTCTTCCAAGAGCTTCATTGCTTCAGTCTCACGTTTCTCTTTGGTAACTAGTTGCAAGTAGGCTTCCTTTTCAGCTTGATACTTCTTCTCATATGGCTGTTTCTCTTCTGCACTGACATTTTTCCACTTTGCTCCCAAGATGTTTGAGATTTCCTTGAACTCTGCCTCGGGGTGCTCCTTCTTAGTCTGCATGAAAACCCCAATTGATGTCATTGAAATTACTTGATTTAAGAAACTCGGTAAAAATCTGGAAAAAAATGCCCCATTTCTCTGTTTTACCTCATTCCATTGATCTTTGCACCAGAGGATATATGGTGGTGAAGGCCTTTTCTTTTCAGGGCAACCCTTCTTCTTCTCCTTCTTTTCTTGTTCCTTATCTTTCAGCGATTGAATAATTGGGAAAGTCTGAATAACGATTAAAAATGGTAAACATCATTTTGAATCTGAATTATTATATTTAAATAGGAACAGACTATCTCTGGTTTTTGGAAATTGGAAAAGGAAGAGAATACTAACATTTTGTCCAAATCGAATTGAATCGTCTTTTTCTAATTAGAGATATTTTTATTGACATAAAACCCTAGAAATGCTTAACCGAACAGAAAATTAACAACTAGACAGAGAAAATCAACCATGGTGGGTTTAAACCCCTTCAATTTCTGCAGTTTCTTCAGCTCAATCTGGAGCTTCTCCTGCTCTTTGCCTCGCGTCTCAAGCTCTTCCTCCTTCTGCTTTAGTATCTCGTCTTTAGCCTTCAAAAGCTCCTCCGTCTTCTCCTTCTCGAGTCTCATTTGCTGCAGCATATCTTGCAAATCTTGCAGATCTTTATCGAAGGACTGCTTGGGTGGTTGTTTCTTCGAGGCAACTTTAGATTTGGCCTTTTTGGGCTGAGAGAGGCTCTCGTGGTTCTCCTTCACCAGATCGTCCTTGGTTGGCTCCGGTATTGGGTTCGAAGAGAGAACCGGAGCCTTTCCGACTAGGACGGTGGGCTCGTCTGACGACGTGTTTTTGTCCTTCAGAGCCTTCCTGCTGTTCCTTTGCTTTTTCGTTTTGGCGGGCTCGCCATTGACGGGAACTTGAGCAACTGCAATATCCGCCATGAGAGAGAGAGAGGTCTAGAGAGAAAGCGTGGGTGATATTTGGTTTACTGATGGGGGGAGGGGTTTTATAGGAGGAGGGAATAGGAGCTCAACGGTCTGTAAAATTTCAAATTCAAATGGGTTACGGAGAATTGTTGAGTTGTTTCAAATGGGTTTGCTTTTGCTTTACTCTTATTTGATCGTTGGTACATGTAGGTAAAATAAAATCACTTAGCTATATATAAAGAGAATGGAATTTTGAAATATGACAATTGAATTATGTGTCATTCTCCAATCTCACACTCTATTTCCATAAATGTAGTACACCTTATTAAAATAAGACTTATATCATCTCCGATTAATATAAGATAGATGTTAGCTTGATATGAATTGTTGAAAAAAAAAATTAATGACTCATATTGAATATGAGAAATATCGAACATGATGGTCTCGTGTTTGACTGAACATGAGGTAATCCTGATCTATTAAAATATGCATTTATAATTCTTGGATAAACTTATTATTCAAGTATATGACAAGACAAGTGTAGGCTTGATTAAAACGTCTTCATGAGTTGGAGATGGAGATTATCGTGGGACCACTCCATAAAAATGGTTGGTTTTATAATTTCAGTCATTAGAAAACTCAACATTCTGAGAGTGACTATAAATATAATGTTTGACAAAGGATTTTAAAGTGATAGAAAACTGTGAGTGGACAATGGGTGTTTTGAGGTTTTGGGTTCATGATATATTATTGAAGTGTGATTCATTTTTTTCTTATATTATCTGTCGTGGATGTATGCAATTTAGTTGAACCACGTAAACCTTAACTGTATTTAGTTTTATATCTTCTTTTTGTTGTACTCCATTACAACAGTATTTACAAACTCATTTACTGACGCTCTAGAGTAATTTTTAGACTTTTAGTTGCTAGACAACGACAGATGGTAAAGTTGGATCAAATCTAACTGTTTAGTCAGGTCTCACAGCGCAGATCAATCCAACTATTTTTATAATAAAATATCAATATTTTTACTGAGTAATAGATGCAGCTAAACTTACGAATAAATCCAATATACAGATAAACCACCCCTAGAATTCACAAGAAATTACCAAAGAATCCACTATCCAGAGGTAACAAAAAATACATGCTTCCAATAGCCAATCCAATCCAATCCAATCCAAATGCTTTGCATCCAAACTCCAGTGTGCCTACCAAACACTAAACACCAATTCAGCTGAGTTTAACTCAACAAAGCTTTCCTGCTAATACCTTAATTACATCAACAAAACAAAGCATGTTACAATATCTGACCCTATTAGCAAGTTTATTGAAATCAATATAATGAATATAAATATCGTATTTTCAAATATTATAGAGCTTCAACGTGAGAAGAACGTTTATCGTATCATCGATTGCTCCGTCTATTTCCTTAGCGTTTTCGGAACTTTCATCCCAAATCCACGCTGCATCTTCTCGATTCTGCTTCAAAACCGCAAATTAATAATTCTAAAACATATCTCCATATAAACTTAAAGAATCTTTAGTCGTATTCTCTAAGAACTTACGTTGGAGCGAGTTTGCCCAGATCGTATAATTCTTCACCAGAAGCAACATCAAATACTCTCCCAGACATTTCTACAACGTAAAACCTATCTCTTGTGGTCGGTAATCCTCTGCTGGATAGCAAGTTGAGATCTTTCTGATGAAGCTCTCTACCGTTTACATAAACTCCCGTGTTTCCAGCGGAGCAGTTTGTTGGCATCGGATAATTAAACTCTTCAATAAACGGCTGCAAATTACAGAAACATATTTGTTTACATGAATAAAAAACGCAGAATTCCAGAACCAAACAAAAGAGTTGTCAAACTGAAAAGAAAATCAGCCTATCTCACAGGAATTATGCCAAGACATGGATGGCCTATCACTCCCCAGAATCCAGCCCGGTAATCGTACCTGCAATGCAATCAAAACGGAAAAACTATTCATACACGATGTAGAGAAGATAAATGGTTTAAATATAACGGAAAAAGGAAACGCACCAATAGTCTCCGGGAAGAATTGTTCCAGCTCGGTTTTCTGCCATTTCAACTATGCGACCAGGAATGGGATGGCCATTAATGAAAACGAAATGTTTTTGGTTGGTTGTAGTTCCATCATCTACCTGTTGATCAGATGTTGAGAGATTTTCGAAGCTTTTCTCGATTAACTTGGATTCTTCATCATCCTTGCTAATCTTGTTTATGCCTTCTTCTTTGCTCACTTCTACTGAGTCTTGAGATAGATGTGTATTGTTAGTATAGTCATCAAAAGAAACCTCCAATTCCGTTGCCATTGACACATCCTCCACAGAATTTGTTTTGGGGAAAATTTTATCCATTTCGATCTTCTCAAGGCCTGAGCGGCTATCATCATCGAATTCCTTCTCATATTTTTCTACTGAATGATTAGACAAACAATCAGAAGGTGAATCGTGATGTAGTTCAGCCGAGTTAGGAACGTCTTTCGGGACAATAATGCTGGGCGGCTTCTCTTCCTCGGAAAAAATGGACGATGAAGTAAGAACCTGCACCTTCTCAGATTTATTCAACTTTAACCCTTGGTCCTCCAATGGTAAATTTTGAGAGGAATTTTTAAAATCATCTGAAGAAAACTGAGACACTTCTTGGTAATCTCCATTAATTTCACCAGACGGAAGGCAAACAATAAGCCTTTTTTTCTCGATTTTAATAACGATGACAACCGAACAAGCACCACACTTCAGTCTCTGCTGATTCTTCTCCATCCTGAAAGGTCTTTCCGGCAGTTTAAGCAACTCGAAGCAACTCAAGCAAGTTATAAACGGAGAACCACCGGCTATAGCATGGCAAATATGCCCCTTCTTTTGTGATACCACCACACGCCGTGGTTTACTCGGAGCAAAACCACCAAAATTTGAATCTATATCACTGGGAAATCTGGTGTGTTGCCTTGTATCATGAGATATGGGAGATTTTCTACCTCTGGAATTACTACAGTGCGGCTGAGATATATCCGAGTACACATCACCGTATAAATTGGAAACAATTCGGTCTTTGGGAATCATTCCATTGTTATAACGAGTTGGAGGAACTCGAGAAGGAAGATTTGAAATGTTGTTGCTACACTGAGAACAAGTACAACCAGGATGGTGATGAGGTTGGATGTAATCCATGTAGAGTGCCGGGAAGTGTTGATAAGATGGCCACATTGGGTTTTGATAAGCTGGCTGATGATCGTGAGGACCCCATGTCATTTGCTGCTGAAAGTGATCCGCAGCATGTCTTGGAGGATAAACGTCGTGCGTATTCATGTAATGATGACTCGGAGAAGGAAAACTTTCATGTCTTTGATGAAAGTAAGGCGGCTTCTCTCTCGCAGAGGCCTGCAATGGACCATTAAAACGAGGACTGCCGTAAAAACGATCAGGCATAGGCCTATCAACAATGCGCCTAGGTTTATCAACCACATCTTGATATCTAACGTTATATTGATCCTTCAATTGACCAAACTTTTCCGTTGAATCAGGCCGAAAGGAGTTATCATCGGGATAGGTAAAATTTGGATTACTTTCTTGATCAGCAACCACAGAAGAGATTCCATCAAAACTGGAATACCCAATTCGTTCTTCATTCCAGTTCTCCATGTTGTCCACCGGTCGCCAGGACCCCATCGGATTGTTATACAGTGATGGAGCTGAATAATCTGATTCTAACCTGTTTCTGTTTTCGTGAAGATTATACCGATTAACCCAATTGTTAATCCTATACTCTGAAAACCGACTCTGTTCGTCTATTGATCCGACCTCTTTTTCTGAATAACTCAGCTTAACCCTTGAGCCCTCAAACTCTCCCCCACTTCTTCTCCAATCATCATCAACTATAGACGTTCTTTGATTCTGTGTTCTTGTCGAATGACTATGAGGGAAAGTAGGTGTTCTTCGATTTCGCTGATCTACCCTTGGAGTCTCCCTCTCAACATCAGAAGCATTGCCTAAACTACCACTCCCATTCTCTGATAAATGCTCCAACTTCTCAGAACTCCATCTCCCTCTCTCCCCATCTGAGTCATCATTTATAGGAACTTTCTTCTTTGCTGTTTTCAATCAGAATTATAATGGAAATTCATTCAGCAAAGGGTCAATCATTTTTCTAATAACTGCTCCAAGAAAAGATTAAATGTTAAGGGAAAGATGGGACCATTGGTTTTCTTTTCTTTTCTCTCTTTTCTAGTTTGATTACCAGCAGCCAAACACAAAATCCCAAAAAAGTGGGAGAAAAACAAAATGCAAAGTGAGAATTGAGATCTATTCCCCAAAGGGTCACTTAAATTTCTAATTTAGAAATTTCATATGCGGTTGAAGTTTCTAAATTCAATTCTCTTTTCTTTTTTCTCTCGTTTTCTATTTTGATTTACCAGCAGCCAAACAAGTGAAAAAATAATGAGAGAAGATAAAGTGCAAAAGGAGAGGTGAATCTAATTTTATATCATAATTCATACCTCGAAGAACAGCTCCACAGCCACCACACTGATATACAGATAATTGTGGATTCTCAGGCAAGAGATTTTCACACTTTGGGCAACGAACTAACCGAACCTTCCTTCCATCTGCCATTTTCAAGCAGCAAATAGCAATCCAAGAAGCAGAACACAATCCAAATTCATCCAAATCCTCAAAGTCAAAACAAACAACAGCAAGTATTCTTCTTCTTCATCTAAAACTTATTTTTTCCCAAGAGATTATCATCCGGAAGATGTTGGGAATCTTAGTCGGACCTTTTCCTGACACTTTCCGGGAAAATAAAAAGGAAAAGCCGAGAAAATATTCGGTTTTGGCTAAGGAAATTTTCTCGACTGCCGACACGGTATTAACTGCTAACCAACCATTTAAATGAGTTACGTTCTTGAGAGAGAGCTGAGATTGACTCATAAATAACGTTGACCATATCTTAGAGGAACTGATCAAAGTATAACTTGCCAAATATTACGAAATTACCCTTGACGTCAGACATGGCAAGCATGACTTAGCAGGTAATCAAAACACGCTTTATATGTTGAAATAAGAAACTTTTATGATCTTCCAGGGTTTTTGTTGTCCTTAAATTAATCTGGGTCATACATAGCCAACAGTTAGTAATTTTTTTTATTAAATACATAATGGAGTTTATCAATTATGTAATGCGGTTCATCAAATACATATAAAAGAATAATTTTTGAAAAGGTTCATCGATTACGTAGTGGAGTTCACCAAATACGTACAAAAAGAATAATTCTTGGAGGGGTTCACCAATTACGTATTGGGGTTCACCAATTGAGTACTGGAGTTCACCAAAGATGTAATGTGATTCACCAAATACGTACATAATAATTATTATTTGTGGGGTTCACCAATTACGTAGTAAGGTTCACAAATTACGTAGTGAGGTTCACCAATAATGTACAAAAAGAATAATTCTTGGAGGGGTTCACAAAATACATACTGATGTTCATCAAATATGTAATGGGGTTCACCAATTACGTAGTGGGGTTCACCAAATATGTACAAAAGAATAATTTTTGAAAGGGTTCAGCAATTACGTACTAGGTTTCACAAATATAATACAAAAGAATAATTCTTGGAGGGTTCACCAATTACGTAGTGGGATTCACCAATTACGTAGTGGGGTTCACCAAATACGTACAAAAGAATAGTTTTTGGAGGGGTTCACCAATTACGTATTGGGGTTCACCAATTACGTATTGGGGTTCACCAATTACGTACTGGAGTTCACCAAATACGTAGTGAGGTTCACCAAATACGTAGTGGAGTTCACCAAATACGTACAAAATAATAATTCTTTGAGGGGTTCACCAAATACGTAGTGAGGTTCACCAAATACATAGTGTGATTCATCAAATACGTACAAAAAAATAATTCTTGGAGGAGTTCACCAAATACGTACTGGGTTTCATCAATATGTAGTGTGGTTCACTAAATACGTACAAAAGAATAATTTTTGGAGGGGTCCACCAAGTACGTACTAGAGTTCACCAAATACGTAGTGATATTCACTAAATACATACAAAAAAATTATTCTTAAAGGAGTTCACCAATTACGCCAATCAAAGTAATGAAACCCTTTATCCTTGTTGTCTTAGTCAAATAAATTAAATGAAAATAAATCTTATGTCTGGCTGATTTGAATTGAACAACAACATCAAATAGTAAAGTTATGAGATTTAATAGGTACTAAAATTTTAGTACCGAACTAACCAAAGCAAGTCGAATCCGAAATAACTGGTTCAATTAATTTTTTCAATTTAATTTGATAATATTGTTAAATTAAAATTTCAATTCAATCCGATTTTTACTAAAAAAAACGACTTAATGATTCCATGAACACCCTATGATTTAATTAATGTGATGAGAGTTGCAGTCTGATTTCAATTAACAAAAAGAAAATTAGTTAGCTTTTGTCTGGAGACCGATGAATCTTTGGAAAACTATTTCAAGGAATTAAACATTTTTCTTGTTAAAATAAGTTTTATTAATTTAGATCATGCTAACTTAACATACACTATTTCTAGAAAGTGCTTTGTCCTAAAAAATACACTATTTCTTTATTTAATTTTTTTTCCATTTTTTTCTGAATTGATCGACTGGACCATTAAAAAAATTCCTAATGATTTAGACAGATCCGGATTTGTTTTTGCACTTTCATGACCTTTGGGACCACTTGAACAATAAACTACACATTTCTCAATTTATTTATGGAGAGAACAGGATACGATTGGTTTCATCTAAACAGTTCATTTTAATAAACGGATAACTTAGTTGAAATATTGCTAAAAAAATAAAATTGACAAAAAAGAATAAAACATGAGATTTTAAAGATTAAACGGACAATCAGATCTAAACGGACAGATCTAATAAATTGATCTCTCATACTGGATCACTAATCTAAGAGAATTCATTCCTCAACTTTATAATTATGAATTAGTCTTTTTTGCATTTACATAATTTATGTGATGTCGAGTTGACTTTGTATAAAATAGATTATCAAAATAATGTACAGTGATTTTGACATGTCAATGATAGAACAGGATCCATTTTTTGTTAAAGTTGGTCGAACAAATGTATTTTATTAACATGCCCTCCTATTTCATTTTCTTGTTTATATATCAAAATTGGAAAAATTATTTTTAATCGTATTAGAAAAATAAAAATAATAATTTAAGTGTATTATGTAAACGAGTGACAGATGCTGGATTTGTATATGAATCAGAAATCGCACTTTTGAATATTGTATGGTATTTTTTTTTTTTGGAATATAAGTTTGATGCTCCGTTTGGCTTAGAAAAATTTCAAGATATGCATGATATATCTTTATATTAGTTGGATGAGTTTGCTTACCTAGTATATGTAAAATTTGTTTGAACAGAGTTGAGAAGTTATTCCTCGTGTATTTTTTTTATTTTCTTTAATGATCTTCAATGAGTTTCAATTGTTCGTTATTTTATTATATTGAGTTATAATAAACTTAAAAAAATTGATCAGAGTATAATTGCTTGAGTAATTATTTTCCAATTAGCTGGAATTATAAAATTAATTTGAAAATGTCAAATAAATTCTGCAGCAACGTAATTGTGATGCAAAGGGATTGTTTCAGATCATACAAGGAACAATAAAATTAGAATAATCATATTATTACATTTTATATATAAACGGATGCGTGGAAGAAAGTTATTTTGAAGACATTCTCACTTGAATTAGATAATAATAAAAATCCGTTGAAACATAGTACATGACTTTGGCTATGCACCAATGTTATTATTTACATGGACTAATAATATGCCTTCCATATTCGAGCAGAGGCGGACCCATAAACTTTCATTGTTGGCAGACTTTAGTATAAGATTAGAATACTTTTAGTAAAATTTTCTGCTTCATATTAAAGGTTAATATCATAAGACACCCTTATAATTGTCCCAAAACCAACTCATTTCCTAAACTTTATCATTTTCTCTATTGACCTTTTAATTTTTTTCATCTATCACAAAATCCTCACGACCGTCGAATGACTATTAATTCGGCACATGTCTATTTTTTCTTTCAACTCACCTGAACATGTAAAAAATATTGGTTGCCACATTTATATACACATTTTCGGGCTGAAGTCGTGACATATTCATAAACAGATTACCATCGCTTCTAGAATGGAGGCACTTCATAAATCCTACTCTCAGAAGGAAATCAAAACGGGGCCATCGTTTCATTAAAGAAGTCTAAGCCCTTGAGAACAGGAGAAACATTCTCTCTAAAATATGGAAAGCAAAGAAACAAAGCCCAATGGAGGCAGGAAAGACTCATCCACTCAGAACGGGAAATAGCTCAAAAAGTAGAAAAATCACTAAGTGCGGGTTCTCGAGGAGACAATACGATCTTTGAAAAGGCACATGCAAATCGAGAACTCCTCATCATTACACATAAATAAGTGAAACTTATTGAGTATAATGAGGGGCAAATGAACAGGGGAAAAAATCACCCATGACACGTGTGCAGAAAGAACGCTGAAGTGGGAGACCTCGTCAGAATAGGAAAGAACGCTGAAGCGGGAGACCTCGTCAGAACGGGAAAGAATGCTGAAGCGGGGAACCTTCACTACTGGAACGGGGTCTATCGCTTCTGGAATGAGGGACTATCGCTTCTGAAATGGGTGATTATCGCTTCTGGAATGGGAGGACTATCGCTTGGAACAGGTGGCTGTCACTTCTGGAACGAGTGACTATCGCTTCTAGAACGGGGGACTATCGCTTCTAGAACGGGGGACCATCACTTCCAGAACGGGAAAGAACAACAGAACAGGAAAAAAAGGTTCAGACCAACAATCAAATGGCCGTAGTTGATTGGGTAAGCTGAGTGACCTGGATAAAATAGATTGACAGGCCACCAAGTGGCTCTGACTAATTAGCTCGGAACCACAGGAAATCGTCAAGTGGATGTGATTGTTTGATGGCTGAGCGAGATAGATGGGTGATGAGAAAGGGAAAGGAAGAGGATCAGAACTATGGGATGGATCTTATGGCTACGATTAATTCAACAGTGACAAAGACAATATAGTGAATAAGCAAAGTAAATGAGCTTACGCTTGAAAACAATCCCATCAGTTGAAAGTATAGGGGATGTGATAATCTCTTTTATTGTTATTATTATTATTATTATTATTATTATTATTATTATTATTATTATTATTGTAAGGCCTATAAGTACATGCTCATGTAAAAAGAAAAGAGAGACTTGAGAACACCTGAACTAAAGGCACTGCCCTTCATCTCTTCTCTTATCAACAACTGTGTAAAATCATTTACACTTGTGAATATCAACGATCTTCCTGTGATTTTTTCCCTTTAAAAGTTTTTCACGTAAATGATGGTATCTTTATTGTCTCTTTCTCTTTTTAAATTATAATCTTCATTATTCATTCGTAAAGGGTTCCCCATACTGGAAAAAAACTTTTACACTTGGTGCTTTCATTGAGTGTGAGAGAAACACTCGAAGAAATCCCTCCCAAAATGCCAAAAACCAAATCAAACGCCCCCTCAACAATGAAAGCGGGAACAGAAATGACAATGGGTTGGAAGTAGAGATGGGAATGACAACAAGTACAAAACTAGAAATGGAACAGAAAGCGGTAAACTCATTCGTTGCATATTCGATTGGTTTATTTCTTTTACATCATTATCAACTTAAAAAAAAGGGGAGAACTTATTTGACTCCTGATAAACAAAGTTTTGAGTGGAGATGACTTGAGAACAGAAAGTGTCTCGAGAACGGGAAAGTACTTAAAACGGGAAAGTCCTGAGAACGGGAATGGAATAAGCTTGGCAACAGGAAAGTTCTGAGAATGAGAAAAGGCTAGAGAAAGGAAACAAAATTAGCTTCGCAACAGGAAAAATCTGAGAATGGTAATGGATTTAGTTTGGCGACATGAAAGTTCTAAGACCAGGAAAAGTCTCGAGAAAGGAAAAATCTCAAACATGGAAAAGTCCTAAGAACGGGAAAAATTCTGAGAACGGGAAAAGTCCTCAAAATGGGAGAAGAGATGGAAAACGGAAAAAGAAATGTCTTCAAAATGGGAAAGTCTGAAGAACAGAAAAGGAAATGACTTTAAAACGAAAAAGTCTGGAGAACGGAAAAGAAAACGTCTTTCGAACGGAAAAGTTTTCAGAACATAACAAAAAAGAAGTTGAGAAAAGAACTTCTGAACAGAAAAGAAAAGAACTTGAGAAAAGAACTTGAGAACATAAAAGAAAAGAAGTTAAGGAAAAACCTTTATCTCAATAAAGAAACGCTGTGAAAAGAAGAGCTGACTAAAAAAGGTTATGACAATTTTCATGAAGACTGCTCAGAAAAGCAGATTATGCAGAATGATCAACTTCAGAAATTAAACTGTATTTATTGGAAGCCAACTATACAGTGAATCTTTTATCATCAGGAAGATGCAGAAGTCTACTTATTGAAAAAAATTATGAAATTCAATTTGGAGCTCTCAATCAAAACTTGTAACGCGATAACGTGTAGGCTAACAACTATCTCTCTTCTTCAACAATGGAACTAAGGGCGTAAGTCTTTGGGAGGGGTAGTTTATAAGTCTTACTCTTAGAAGAAAATCAAAACAGGGTCATGGTTCCACGAGAGGAGCCTAAATCCTTGGGAGTGTCTATGGACATCGTTCTCAGAAGGAAAAATAAAATATGGAAGCAACAGAAACTCTACCAACAAATGTGAAACGTCAAACGCAATCTCGTGCGATGCAATTATGGAACGGTATACTCGCTCTTTATTCATTTCAATAAATTATTATGTTATTGTTGACGTACAACATTCTTGTCATGGATCTTAACGTACGAGATAAGGAAAATAAAAAATAAAGAAATGGGAGACACTACGGACGATGATTTCTAAAGAAAATTGGAAACAGCCCTCTCATCTTAAAAAGCTCAAGTCCATGAAGATTTTTTTGTCTACGAATGACGTTTTCTAAAGAAAATTGAAAACGGACCTCTCATCTTAAAAAGCTCAAGTCCATGAAGATTTATTGTCTACGAATGACGTTTTCTAAAGAAAATTGGAAACGAGCCTCTGATCTTAAAAAGCTCAAGTCCATGAAGATTTGTTGTCTACGGATAATGTTTTCTAAAGAAAATTGAAACGAGCCTCTGATTTTAAAAAGCTCAAGTCCATGAAGACTTGTTGTCTATGGACGACGTTTTCTAAAAGAAATTGAATCGGACCTTTAATCTTAAAATGCTCAAGTCCATGAAGATTTGTTGTCTACAAAAAACTTTTTCTAAAGAAAATTGGAAATGGGCCTCTGATCTTAAAAAACTCAAGTACATGAAGATTTGTTATCTACAGACGACGTTTTCTAACAAAAATTAGAACGGTCCTCTGATCTTAAAAAACTCAAGTCCATGAAGATTTATTGTCTATAGATGACGTTTTCTAAAAGAAATTTGAAACGGTCCCCTGAGCTTAAAAAGCTCAAGTCCATGAAGATTTGTAGTCTACGAATGGTGTTTTCTTAAGAAAATTGAAAATGGATCCCCGAGCTTATAAAAGACTTAAGTCCATGAAGACTGTTATCTGCAGGCATCATCTTCTTAACAAGAAGAACGGGAATAGAAGAACATAATAGCATAAAGAAAAGGAGAAGCCATCACTGACAGTGAACAAACTGTAAAATTGTTTGGAAAGACCACATCGCATGTTTTCAAGAAGCAAGTGAGAATAGAAATAGGCAGACGTAACAACAGAATAAGAAAGGACAAATCAGTATACATCAACAAATGAAATTATGTTGAGTGTAAATAGGGCCAATGAACACGTAAAAATTACTCCTGCCACATGGACAAAAGGGACGTACCTAAGGCTCGCGGAAAGCGGAAGAAGAGCAAAAAAGATTTTCGGGCTGAACTCGTGACACATTTATAAACATATTACCATCACTTTCAGAACAGGGGCAGTTCATAAGTCCTACTCTCAGAAGGAAATCAAAACGGGGATATCGTTCCACTAAAGAAGCCTAAGCCGTTGAGAGCAGGAGAAACATTCTCTCTAAAATATGGAAAGCAAGGAAACGTAACACAATGGAAGTAGGAAAGACTCATCCACTCTGAATAGGAAACAACTCAGAAAGTAGAAAAATCACTAAGTGCAGGTTCCCGAGGACACAAGACGATCTTTGAATAGGCGCATGCAAATCAAGAACTCCTCATCATTACACATCAATAAGTGAAACTTATTGAGTGTAATGTGGGGAAAATGAACAGGGAAAAAATCACCAAAGAAACGTGTGCAGAAAGAACGCTGAAGTGGGAGACCTCGTCAGAACGGGAAAGAACGTTGAAGCAGGAGACCTCGTCTGAACAGGAAAGAATGCTGAAGCGAGGAACTTTCACTTCCAGAACGGGGGACTATCGCTTCTGGAATGGGAGACTATCGCTTCTGAAATGGGTGACTATCTCTTCTGGAGTGGGGGGACTATCGCTTCTGGAATGGGTGATTATCGCTTCTGGAACGGGAGACTATCGCTTCTAGAACAGGCTTCTGGAACGGGTGATTATCGCTTCTGGAACGAGGGGACTATCGCTTCTGGAACGGGTGACTATCGCTTCTGAAACGGGGGACTATCACTTCTATAACGAGGGACCATCACTTCTAAAATGGTAAAGAACAACAGAACATGAGAAATGGGTTCAGACCGATGTGGTCGTAATTGATTGGATAAGCTGAGTGATCCAGACAAAACAGATTGACAGGCCACTAAGTGGCTCTGACTAATTAGCTCAGAACCATAGGAAATCGTCAAGTGGCTTTGATTGATTGATGGTTGAGCGAGACAGATGGGAGATGAGAAAGGGAAAGGAAGAGGATCATAATCGTGGGATGGATCTTATGGCTACGATTAATTCAGCAGTGACAAAGACAATATAGTGGATAAGCAAAGTAAATGAGCCCACGCCTGAAAGTAATCCCATCAGCCGAAAGCATGTGATCATCCCCTTATTATTATTATTATTGTTGTTGTTGTTGTTGTTGTTGTTGTTGTAAAGCCTATAAGTACATGCTCATGTAAAAAGAGAAGGGAGACCTGAGAACACCTAAACTAAAGGCACTGCCCTTGCTCTCTTCTCTCATCAACAACTGTGTAAAATCATCTACACTTGTAAATATCAACGATTTTCCCATGATTTTTCTTCCCTTTAAGAGTTTTCCACGTAAATGATGGTGTATTTATTTTCTTTCTCTTTTTAAATTATTATCTTCATTATTCGTTCGTAAAGGGTTCCCCACACCTGAAAAAATCCTTTACATCACCTCCTAAACTTTATCATCTTCCCTATTGACCTTTTAATTTTCTCCATCTATCACAAAACTCTCACGGCCATCAAATGACTATTAATTTGGCACATGTCTATGTTTTTCAATTTTACTACTTTCTTCAACCGTATAAGCTACTCATTCCCATGTTTTTTTATCCAAAATTAGCCTCAATTTCATTTTCATCTCCTTAAGGTTTGATTTCGGTGTTCATCAATCATTTTTATTTTTCTCCTTGATGAATGAATTGGGTTATTTTTTTGAATTGATTTTCTACCAAATTTTTTATAATTTTGCTACACAAAAAATGATTGATGAAAACTGAAACCGAACCTTAAAGAGATGAAGATGCAATTGCGTCCATGAGCATAGAAAGCTTATAAGGTTGAAGAAAGAGGTAAAATTAGAAGAAAAAAATTAAACATGTATCGAATTAACAGTCATGGAAATTTTATGATGGATTGAGAAAGGCCAATAGGGAAGTGGTAAAATTTAGTGGGGTAAGTTGATTTTAGGATAAAATGTAGGGAGTTATATGATATTAACCATATTATAAAATCACAATATGATATGTATATGGTATACATCCATTATTTATAGGTTAATTTGAAATTAAAACTATCATATCAAACTACAATTAAAAGTATGCTCGATTGATTTTCATGAACCAAAAGGTATCTATTATTGAAAAGAAAACATTCAACTATTCTATTTGAATGTAAATGGAGTATTCTACTTAAAAATCTTGTTCTATCTTATTGTGGAGCCTATTTAAATATATTTTTATTACAAAAGAGCTTGAGTATGATGTTTTTGAAATATGACTAGTTTTCTAGAGTACAAAGTTACAAATGTTTTTGAACGGTAATGGTAACTCGCTTGTGTGAAAGAAAAACATTACAGTTGGTTATGATTTAAGAATGATGATAAAAAGAAATAGGATGAGAGATATTAAATCTCAGGAAAAAAGAGTTGATATCATCCTTATTAGGGGTGTTCAAAACCGTCCAGACCGTTTAGTCCGAACCGGTCTGAACTGAAATTGATCGGTTTGGACGGTATTTTTATTATTAATGGTCAATTCGGTCCTCCTTTTAGAGAGGACCAAAATTTCAGACCGGTCTACAATTTTTGCTAGTTTTGGACTAATCCGACCGGTCCGACCATATAGTATATACATATGTAATTTTTTAGGGTTTTAGGTTATTTGTCTTCTCTCCCTCTGCTCATTCAGACCATCTCCTTCTTTATGTCTCGCCTTCAGCAAGCGCCCCTCGCGTCTCACCTCCAGCCAGTGCCTCTCGCGTCTCGCCTCCAGCCAACCCCTCTCATGTTTCACGACTCTGCATCTCACCTCTCCCCTCCCTCAGCTCAGTCCCTCTTCACTCTCTCCCCCTCAGCTCAGCTCCTCTCATGTCTCACGACTCTGCCTCACACCTCTCCCCTCCCTCAGCTCAGTCCCTGTTTACTCTCTCTCCCTCAGTTCAACCCCTCTCACGTCTCACGACTTTGCCTCTCACCTCTCTCCTCCATCAGCTTAGTCCCTTTTCACTCTCTCTCCTCTCTCTCTCTCTCCCTCAACTTATCCCTTCTCATGTCTCACGATTCTGTCTCTCACCTCTCCCCTTCCTCACCTCTCCCTTCCCTCACCTCAGTCTCTTTTCACTCTCTTCCCCTTAGCTCAGCCTCTCTCATGTCTCACGACTCTGCCTCTCACATCTCCCCTCCCTCAGCTCAGCATTTAGTCCATAAAATTTTTCTGATCCGACCGTTGATGTTCGGTCTGGATGGATCAAATTTTTTACAGTGTTATGGTCGGTTCGGTCCTCCATATAGGAGGACCGTAATTTTTAGTCTGTTCTAGTTTTCCTCCAAAAATCTGACCCAACCGACCATTGAACACCCTTAATCCTTATATAGAAAAAATAGTATTATATAAAAAAGAAAAATGTAATTTATCTCAAACCGTGCAGTTGCACAGCTCTTGTGACTTAATTGCATTGGTTGTATTAAAAAATATAATTAATACAATGTTGTTATGTAGACCCTGCACTTGTAGTCTCTCCCTCTTGAGTAAACTCTAATTTTTCCAGTCTTGTTTGAGCCACCGCCATGAGGAGAGCTCATTTGCTCTAGCTACCTTTTTTCTTTTTCCTTCTCCCCTTAATCTCTCCACCTTCTCACCTGATTCACCTTTATTTTTCTCTTTTCTTTCTCCTTATCCTTTGTAGTTTCTTTTTCCATTATGCACTTCTCTCTATTTTCCCTCTCATCTCTTTCACTTTCTGTTTCGCTGGTTTCTTTGTCTTTGTAGGTACGTTTTCTACATTTTCTATGGAGTTCTCCTTCAGTTTGGAAGATTTTGATTTCTACCAATTGTGTAGGTTTTGGTCCACCAGATCTCTAGTCCTTGGTGGTTTTTCTCTTTAGATCTGATTTTTGTGAATTTTTTAGCTTTAATTGTGAGCGACTCAACTGGGTTTTTCATATCTGTTCGAGATTATGTTGTTCTTTATGCAGATGGGTCTTTACAATGCTAGCTGACTGAGCCAGATTTAGATGGTGGAGGACCTTTGAAACGAGTCTCTCGAGCTCTACTTTTGTATGTTGTTTATGTACATGAATGCCTCCATATACGTAAGTAGGTATATATTTACCTTATATAGTACCTATAATCATTTATTTATATTTAGATTTGATAGTTTGGTTCAGATCCTGATGTTATTTGTATATCTGCGTTCTTAATGAAATGCATTATTTTTCTTCCAAAATAAAAAGACCCTGCACTTGAAAGACTTGAGCTAAATAAAACTACTTAAAAGAAATTGGCTCGGTTAAGTTGGAGTGAGAAATGAAAATATATTATATAACACGAGATTGAAATGAGAGACAAAGTAAATGGTAATTTTCCTAAAACCAAGTAAATGATGTAGTTAGTAATGAAAATATATGATGTTCGGTTGGTAGATAAATCAAACATTTCAAGAATTGTAATTGCCATATTTTTAAGTAGTAAACACTTTTACTCACGAGAAGAGTAAGGGGTCCCAAATTAAGAGCTATATATTATAAATTGAATTCAAAATCTTAATACTAATTTTTATGGTACAAAATGACTCAAAAAGTTTACGTAAATATGTTATTACTAAATTTATTTTTGTGAATACATTAGGATTATTACATAATACAAATCAATACTTGAGAATGATTGTATTTTTATTCAGTGATACGAATTTTCAATTCCAGGCCCTAAATATCAAAACTTTTTAGTTTTAAGTAGTTTCAGAAAAAAAACTTTACTTTTAAGTTCATTCGAATTAAAGTTTCAATGCCATAACTTAAGGACCTAAATTTAAAAGGGTAAGAAAGATTTAGACCAGTAACATATATGGAGGGATGTAACAATGGAAAGTATTACTATAGGGTCACTCGATGGTATAATTTCTGCAAGATACATGACATGAGGGCTATTTTTTGTACGTGTGTACGTAAGATTAATATATACTAATAGAAACGTACGTGTTTTACACGTGATAAGTGTAGTTTAGTTTATTGATTTATCAACTATATAAAAAAGAAAGTAATTACACCAAATAGACAAGTTATAAAAGTTGAGGTAAGAGAGCATGTTTTGAGAATTTTAGGTAATAATAGATTTTGGGCGTCACGTCATCAACCAGCTGTTGATAATTTTTCTGGTTGATGATTTTACCCTTTATTAATAATTTTAATCATCTGATTTTTTGTGGAGCCATTTCACTTAATGAGTATCATTAATTTAATTTAAAATAATAATAATTGTTTGTTTTGGTTCCCATTTTTAGTGAATTTCAGTTATGAAAATTATCTTTTCCATAACCGTAATTTTGCCATCCGGATTTTCAACTTTCTTTGAGGGAAATTCAACATCATTTTGACGAGTTTTGTTTTACCATGAACATGATACTTCCATTAGTGTGATATTGCCATCCAGATTTCATATCCGTTCGAAGGAAAATCAACATCATTTTGATTCCATTCATTATCCATTATCATGAGACTCATAAAACTTTATGTGTTCAAGTCTGTAAAAAAATTGTGTTATTCGGTTTTGCTATTCATTCATATTCTATAGACATCTCAAGCTTCATGGTTCATTCTCCATATATTTTTAGATGACTCAATCATGGAAGGTTAGTTTTTGTTAGAAAAGTATTTGTCATTTGTTTCTTATTAGATTATCATAATGGATAATTTTTTTATTCCAATTTCATTTGAGTTTTCATCATTCTTTTTATTTCAAGTGTTTGGTTTATAATTTTTTGGCATCAATTTTTTTTCTCTTTTATCTGAATGTTTTACTTGGTACGTACATATTTTTCATTTATTGTTAATCATCATTTATCGTTGTGTGTTCAGTACATATTTCATTGTTAAATGTTCGATGTATGTTATTTATGTGCTTCAATGTCATGTTTCAATAAATATTATTCGTTTGATTCGGTGATGTATGTTTCGAAACATGTTTTATCATTCGGAGTAAATCATTATGTACATATTTTCAATAGCGCGTTTATTGTATGAAACAGTAAATTTATTGATTGATCGATAAATGCCAACATTTTATTTAGAATAATACATATACCATCCAATTATTATTGTAAATCAACCATTTACATATATCAAAATGTAGTTATGTTCTCGTACAGTATATCATATATTGAAATATTACTATATTAATTATTTTTTATTATTTTACATTATTGGGTTTGGATGGTTGACTTTCACGTAGTTTTCATAAAAAAATATTTCAGACAATCTAAAGATCTCTACTATTGTTATGTATGATGGAAGATGAGATGAGGTAAAGTCTTATGTTGATTTTTGTTCTAAACCTTTTTTTGGTGGATGTTAATATGACGTTTATTGAGCTAGTAGAAGGCATCAATATGGTTTTGGATTTTTTTTATGGAAGAGATCAGTTTGAAATTATTGTCAAAATATAATTTGGCAATGCTTCATCTATTACTGTTAAAATAAAAATGATCAGGACGTTCAATGGTATGTTTCATTGATAAGGAATGAGAATGTGGTAAAGTTCAATAGAAACCAATGCTCTGAATTGTAAAATTATGTGTTTGACAAGGGTAGTCAACCATCATCAATTGATTGCGAGGATGCTTAAGATGATGACATTTTTATCGCTATGGTTGATTTAAAAAATATAACTAGTAATTTTGACATTAAAAAGAAATCATTGTTTAGAAATAAATATGAGTTAAAAAAGGCGTTGCACATTATTACATTGAAAGGGAATTTTAAATTTAAGATTGAAAGATCCAATCAAGAAAGAATAATTGTTCGTTGTGTTAATGATCATTATAAGTGGTTTGTTCAGGCATCTATATATAAAGGATGGTACGTGAATATATTAAAGAACACAGTTGTTCATTAGATATAAATCAAAGTGATCATCGTCAAAGAACATCTGATATTGTTAGTCATTTCATTAAAGGTAGATATATGAATGATGTACGAGATCAAACAGCTCTCAAAGACATTATTAATCATATGTGTTTGAGGCATGTGGTTGATATTAGTTATTATAGGGCATGGAAAGCTAAGAAAAATGCGTTGGATTTGCTTCGAGAGACTCTAGAAGAGTCGTATACAAGATTATCATCATATTGTTATCAACTGAAAGAAAAAAAAATAGGTATATCATTTTTCAGTATTTCAATGATTGACTACAAAATCAATAAAGTTGATTGTATTCATTTTTATGTTAATTATCAATTTGATGATTTCTTATGTAGGTACAGTGATAACAATTAAGAATGATGATAATGAAAAGTTTAAATACCTCTTCATGTGTTTGGGGGTTGCATTGAAAGGTTGGCAACATTATAGACCAGTGATTTCAGTAGATGGAACATTTCTAAAGAATAAATATCTCGGTATGCTGTTAACAACATCTTTGTTGGATGGTAATAGTCAAATTTTTCCTTTGGCATTTGCTGTTGTAGATTCGGAAAATGATTTATCTTGGGGATGGTTCTGCGAAAGATTGAAGGAAGTAATTGGTGATAGGAAAAATGTAGTTATTATATCTGATAGACATAACAGTATCTCAAAGGCGGTTTATTAATGGCTCTTGAATGTTGTTCATTGTCTGTGTATGCAACATCTATTATTTAATGTCAAGTTTAAATATAAAAACTCAGTTGTTGACCTCATTTTTTATCAATGTGTGAAAGCATATATAGTTGAAGACTTTGAAATCAATATGCGTGCATTGAAATCTATTTATCATTTGATTCGTTCTTATCTTAAGGGTGTTGGGTATGAGAAATGGGCTCGTTCTCACACGTTAGTCATTAATATAAAGTCATGACCATAAATATATCAGAGTGCCTTAATAATATATTGAAAGATGCCTATGGTTTACTGGTTACATTTTTTATTGAACTTCTGAGGCAATTGACACGCATATAGTAGCATCTAGTTGCATGATTATAACGCTAACTCAATGGGAAGAAAAATGTCTATGTAAAATGGGTCTTTCTAGAGCAATGATTGTAAGTATTTTTATATTGTATACTGAACTGATATATTTATTAAATTTATTAGTAGTTAATAATCATATAACACATTTTTTATTACAAGTTATTGTTGTTGACACACATGAATTTCAGGTGATTGACTATGATTTACTATTCACTATACACATATCCAATAAGTCATGTACGTGTCAAAGATGGGATATAGACGCAATACCTTGTGCACATGCTTTAGCTGCAATGGCTAATAGGCACTTGAATCCATACTGGTATGTTTTATCGTATTATTTCAAGAGCGAGCTAGATGCAACATATGAGGAATTGGTTCATCCTCTTGGTAATAATAATCAATGGAATGTTCCGAAAGACATTAAAGTTCATCATACACTACCCCCTTCCCCCGACCCAAAACAAGACATTCGGCCGGTAGACCGAAGAATCAAAGGATCCCATCGATAGGTGAATTTAACAAGATGAAATGTGGAAGGTGTCATATGATCGGACATAATCGAAAAAGGTGCAAGAACGTATGACGTCAACTGGTAGTCAATCAAAGAAACAAAAGGCATATATTAGATTTTAAGGTTTTTTATGCCATAATTCTTACTTAAAATGATCTGATCGAAACTCTTGGAGAAATCCCTAAGTGTTGAATCTTAAGGCAAATGAAATGATTTAAAATGCATATTTACTATAACAAAATAAAAGTCACAACAACCATGTGCCAAGAGAGCTAGGCTTATGAGAGGAGACCTC
Source organism: Datisca glomerata (assembly GCA_003255025.1). NCBI lineage: Eukaryota > Viridiplantae > Streptophyta > Magnoliopsida > Cucurbitales > Datiscaceae > Datisca > Datisca glomerata. The sequence continues at coordinate 1,453,215 of QANY01013656.1, read as the reverse complement.
AGAATTAGGCCGAGGTCCCTAAAGGAAAGAGACCTCGGCGTTAGGCTGAGGTCCTCAAAGGAAGGAGAACTCGGCGTTAGGCTAAGGTCCTTAAATAAAGGAGACCTCTGCATTAGGTTGAGGTCCCTAAAGAAAAGAGACCTTAAAAGGAAGGAGACCTTGGCATTATGCCGAGGTCCTTAAAAAGAAAAAGACCTTAGCACTAAACCAAGGTCCCTCCCACCAAAATAAAATTGGGCTTTAGCCCGAGAAGTCTATAATAGATCTAAGATATGTCACTAAAGTAAAGGGGAAAGATCTTAGTATGGAGTGACTGAACAACAAATTAGGAGCTAGAATGACCCATTAGAAAAGTTTTATAATAGTAAGATCTCAGAATAATTAGAGATTTGAGACATATCACTAGTAACGCCTAAGTCTCAGAAAAAGAGAATGAGAAACTATGAAACTAAGTTAACCTTATCGTGGCAAACATGGATTGGTCAGAGCACAAACACTACCGATGACACAGTTCATCGACACTGCATTAATAACATCTTAACCAATAAAAAGCCAACACGAATAGCATAGTAACAAATATTTGAAGTCAAGTACAAATTAGTTTGACTCTGGCAGAATGTTTAAAGCGAAGGAACCAATGGTTGAGCTCCAGGTCAATACATCTTAGTACAATAAGAGGTTGGACTAACCAATGATGTCAGCCCTCTTCAGATCGTACCTCTTAGGAGCCAATGGTTGAGCTTCAACCCACCACGCCTTAGTATAATAGTGAGTTGGACTGACCGATGACGTCAGGCCTCGTTAGGTCGTACCCTTCATGAGCCAATATGCTGAGGTGAGAGACTAGAAGAACTCCAAAGTCTTGTCTCATTGGAGGAGCAGAGAGGGAAGTGATGTTATTAGAGGATTAGAGATGTCGTACAAAAATTTCAAATTAAACTAGCTGACATTATAAATAGGCGGGACGTCATGGTGAAATGTATGCAATAATCCTCCATTACTCTTTTGACTTGTTTATTCTCTTATGTTCTAACTTAATCTTCGGAGAGGCAGCGAGGGGACCACCCCCCTTACTTTGTTACCTAATTGCCTTCCCCCAGAAGGACAATATCTAAAAATGAAGATTCCCCCTCTTTTTCCTAAAAGGTTTCACTAATTTATTTATCTAGTCTCATCATCACTTCATCATTTATTCATCCAAAATCTCCTTAAAACATTTGGCGCCGTCAGTGGGAAACAACGTGGCTTTCATAATAAAAAATTCATTTTTAGTTTCACATCATTTGCACCTATGATCCTAAAATGAGTCGCAGATCCAGCAGGATCCAAAACATTACTTCACGTTTAGTACGAGAGTCTGAAGCACCTAACTCTATATTGCTTCAACCCCGTCAGAGGCCTGCTCGCTGAAAACCAACTATGACTCAGTGACATAAAATTCTCGCTTTAGAACAGTAAGTCTGAGAAATTATCGAGGCTTTGAACCATCTGGTTCCAACCCATCGCTGCAACTACCACGAGTTTGACCCTAGAGGTACCGAGGGGAAACCGGAGCATGCGGAACTGCCCAAACATCCTTGACGAACAACTCTAGAAAGGAAGGCCCAAGTAAAGGCTGAAACCACTTTAGATAGTGATGATGGGTATGAGGTCGAAATAGAAAGATTAAGAGCTCAAATCAGAAGTATACAGAAAGTGTTTCACACCCAAATCCCTTTTTTGACTTATATTCTCATGGAGCAAGCCGAACCTCCATTCACATAGGAGATAATGAGAGCAGAGATGCCACAGCAATTCAAAATGCCTTTCATTACACTGTATGATGGGAGTAAAGATTTGGCCGAGCACCTAGAAGCATTCAAGACATGGATGGAGCTTAAAGGAACGCTTCTTTAAATGTTAATAGATCGTCCTTATGATTGTCAGACACTAGGACATGTTCCTCTAGTTCATAGCGAATAGGTTGTCTTAGAACCCTCCCACTATGACGTTGCACCGGGGTTTCCTAAACAGGAACATTAGTTTCGTTGGTTTATCATTTATCAGTTAATGATGAATGTGGTTTGATCTCATCAAATGCTAATTTTTTTAGAACTACTTTGCTCTGAGGTTTGTATTTTTCCATATAATCATGTTCAAGGAAAGCGGCATTTGTCGATACAAATACCTTTTGATCCTTGTGACTATAATAGTACCCACCTCGTGTTCCTAGAGCATAGCCAACAAGTATACACACTTCAGACATTGAGTCTAACTTTCTAGTCTTGGGTCTAAGAATGTGAGTTAGACACCCCTATATACGGAAATGACGCAAACTAAGTTTGGAGCCATTCCATAACTCTAAAAGTGTCTTGCTTACAGACTTAGAAGGCACTACATTTAAACTGTAGGTTGCCATTTGAAGTGCATATCCCAGAATTTGAATGGTAGTAATGAGTAGCTTAACATCAACCTAACCATATTAAATAAGGTTTGGTTTCTCTTTTCCGTAAAAACCATTTTGCAGTGGTGTTCCAGGTGTTGTGAGTTTGGATAGAATGTCATACTCTAGTAGGTAATCATTGAATTCTAAATCCAAGTATTCACCGCCTCGATTTGATCAAAGCATTTTAAAAAATTTACCTAATTACTTTTCACCGTCATCTTTGAAGTCATTAAACTTTCCAAAAGTTTGAGACTTTCTATGAATTAGGTAAGCATAACCATATCTAGAGTAATCTTCAATGAATGTGATGAAATATTCATACCCACATCTACCTTGTACATTGATCGGTTCACAAACATTACTATATACTAGCTCAAGTGATTTTTTGGCTCTTTGGCCCTTTCTAGAGAAATGTTTATTGGTCATTTTACCCTCTAGACAAGATTCACAAACTGAAATAGTCTCAACTTTTAGTTCTCTCCAAGCACCATGCTTTCTTAACCAGTTTAATCTATTTAGATTAATATGTCCCAACCTAAGATGCCATAGATACGTGTCATCATCATGAGAACACTTTTTTGTTTGTTACGTTTATGATTTGCTACTTTAAACAATTCTAAATTATTTAATGCACGTTCAGTCTGTTTAAGTATATACAGTCCGTTCGATACTTTTGCATGACAAATATTGGATCTATTCATTGAAATAATAAAATGATTATTAATAAAAAATATCAAATAATTGTTCATACAGTAACGATAAAGAAATCAAATTTCTCAAAAAAATAGGAATAAAATAAACATTGTTCAAAACAAGAAAATTATTTTCAAAGCTTAAACGGACAGTCCCCAATGTTTTTGTTGTCACGAGTGCACCACTGTTAACTCTCATTATCACGTCGCCATCAACCATCAAGCATCTATAAATAAGAACATACATGGTTACGGCCCTGAGTGATGACAAATCATATTCCACTAAACAAGCTTCAAGTATAAGTAAATCATATTTACCTTTCTTTTTCAGCTCGGGGAGATGCTTGTTATAGTTTCTCTTCCATTGACCTTCAACTCCACAATGGAAACATTTTCCATTGGTTCTTTCTTTTTGGAGTTGTTGTCTTTCTTGGCCTTTAGGTGACTGTTGCTTTCTTTCTTTCCTTATTCTTACTTTTATCCTTACCATTGTTCTTCTTCCTTTTGTTACTATTAACAACAGTGGAAGAAGGCTTTTGCTCAGCAACATTTACCTCTCCCTCTTTGGTCATACTCTTGTTCAGTGACCCAAAAGTTTGCAGTTCATTCAATAATAGGGTTTTCTTGAATTTCAACTTATCATAACATCAATGGTAGCCCCTGAATTTATGATCCATGCATCATATTTGTCCCGAACATTGGCATCGTCAGTGAGCTTTTCAGAACATTCCTCAGTAAAAGGACAAACTTGTGGTTCTCACATATTAGCATCAAATTTGAATTTTATTTGCATCTTATAATGTTTTCACCATTGAGTTTTTTTAGTGCAAGAAAAGCATGAATGGGGTAGCGCATGATAGACATAATAATAATTGAAAAAAAAACATACATCATTCAATAGAATTGAAATAAATATAAAAAAAATTGAAAGTAGAGGTGATGCATGAATGCAATATATCAAACACATAAACTTAACAATTACTAATTCACGATAAGATAGCCTAACAATTAATGTGTTGCCTTAGGGTCGGTCAGATTAATTTTAAAGTATCTGTGAAACATTCTCATCCTTATTTATTAAAACTTAAAATATCTCATATTTTATCTTTTAATAATAAGGTATCACTTATTTGGTCAATTCACAATTATCCACTCCAAGATTAATTGTGACTTTGTGAGTGTAACTCATTATTTCAGATTCCATGACTTGATTTAGAATATATCGCCTTAGGATCGGTCAAGTCTACACTACATCACTTAGCCATATCTTCTTAAGAAGTTCAATTTTGATATTGATACAGTTCGAAACCTTCCTTAGAGGGATGAAAACAAAGTCATCTCGAGGCCCTCTCTGTATCTCACGGTGTTGTACTAATAATGAAGACCATAGTTTACATTGATATGTCAACCTTCGCCCACTCACTATTTTATAATTGGTGTGTTTCTATTTTAACTAACCAAATAATTCCAAATTAATTACTAGTTAAAATAACATTATGAATGTAAAATTAATTATTAATCTAATCTAATTGGTCTAAGTTCATTTAACCTTCTAAAGAGCTTAAGTCAAAATTAGGTGAACTTAGAATAACTAATTAATAATATTAATCAAACTTTAATAAATTTTTTTTAATAAAGTCGGTTATCCTAAAGGTTACTAAGGCCTTTAGTGTGGTATGATTATCAAGTTTAACAAATTAAAACTTAACAGTTTACATGCAATTGATTTCTCAAAAAAATTCATATAAACATATTAGGAGAGTCTCGGTCAATCATATTTCTACTGATGAGATGCATGATTAAATAAAATTATGTGGGGTTTCATGTATGACATGTGGTCGACTAATGCATGATCATGTTATCAATAAAATTAATAATCATTTATTTTAAACAATAAAATAAATAAATGATGAACCGAGTGACTATTGGATATTTCTAAATTACAACCTTTGAAAAATAGAAATAATAATAAAATGGACTTCAAGAATACATATTTCTAAAATAACTCATTCTCCACTAGAGGTCCATCTTCATAATCTTCAAGCTTTGATCAAAACTCTTTCAATTAAAATAAACTATTTTTCCTAATTAAATAATCTCATTAATTATCCTTATAAAGTTAATTGAATTTGATTAGTCAAAAATAATTTGATGACTCATCAAACTTGGGTTAAACCCAACAAATTAATTAATTTTAAGTTTCAAAAAATTAAAATGGATAGGAAGGTTTTCGTGAAGTATCACAGGGATAGGGCAACATGGTATCAGGGTTTCTGTAAAACATACCATGGAAATCACAATGATTGTCGCTGGCAGTGGTAGTGGGACAACCCCACTGCCGGCAGTACGCATGCCGACGTACCTCACGGTGTTACCGCTAGTGGAGTCGCAACCATCGATTTTTTTAGAGGTGCCAAAATTCTTTAAAAGAATTCTTACTTCTCTTTTCTTCTCCCTGTTCGTCTCGTGCGATCTTCGTCTTCTAGCGTACGGAACTTTTACATCATAATATTCAAAATAAAAATTATAAAAATTCCTATGCCCCAAAACTACTTGCACAAGATCTAAGGAAACTAAAGATCGAATCCTAAGCTCAAAAGTCACCATACAATTAACGATTCATCATCATGCATGTATTCAAAAAACATAATCATCCATTGACTCATACATATCAACGTATATAATGAATAATGTAAGAAACCTACGCACCATTTAATGTATACATATATAAAAACTTGGCTCTGATACTAATTGTTAGAATCAGCAGTGTGGCGCGACGGAGGCGTGGTGTTTTAAAAAAAATAAAAAATTTATCGATTGAAAATAAAAACAAATCTAACGCCACTGTTTCCAAAAATAAAAAAAGCTTCTAATGAAAAACACTTTTTTACCATCGGATATGTTATATATATATATATAACGATTCATCATCATGCATGTATTCAAAAAACATAATCATCCATTGACTCATACATATCAACGTATATAATGAATAATGTAAGAAACCTACGCACCATTTAATGTATACATATATAAAAACTTGGCTCTGATACTAATTGTTAGAATCAGCAGTGTGGCGCGACGGAGGCGTGGTGTTTTAAAAAAAATAAAAAATTTATCGATTGAAAATAAAAACAAATCTAACGCCACTGTTTCCAAAAATAAAAAAAGCTTCTAATGAAAAACACTTTTTTACCATCGGATATGTTATATATATATATATATATACACATTAAATCTAAGATATAAAAAGATATGAACTATACCTCTTGTAGTCTATCAAGCATCCTTGTAAAGAATGAACTTGAAATCTCACAAACAACAGACTGCGAGATCAACACCAAGATCTTTCAAGTTAATCCTCAAACACACTAGGACATGTGTGGGTACGTAGAATAAATCAAAGACATTTTTCTATCTCTAAATGTACTCAACACATGAGATCTAGAGATTTGGAGAATGACTATTGTGAGACAAAACTCTGAGAGAAAATTGGGAAAACTCACAGAGCTTTTTTATTAACCTTTAATAACACAGTTGCACAAACCTGAGGTTAATAGAATAATATCTATATATATCTTCTAGGTCAAGGCTAATTAGATTTTTAGGGATTTATAACATAATAAATTAATTATAAATGTAGCATTACAGTGGGATCCACTGCAATTGAGCAACACTGCAGCTCCACACGGCACTGCAGCATGCCGTGAGAACTATAATGCCTCACAAAACTACAGAGTCACGCCACCACTGTAGTGTCGTAAGGCACTACAGTGAGCCACATGTCACGGTAGTGTCGTGCGGCACTATAGTAATTCATGTCAACCTCTGATTCAAAAATCTGTGATTGACATGTGACAGTCTACATGTCATGTGACAATTATCCTATAATTTATTATTTATATTAATCAGATAAATATCTAGATATCAGTTAATTCAAAATTCACTTATCTGATCTCTCAATCTATTATCTTATATGTTAATTAACAGATTAGATAAAATAAATCAAAGCATTATCTCATAATGATTTAATATTATTTAATTTTATAAATCAAATATTTTGTCTCACTAATCGATCAACATTAAACTAATCGATATTATTATTTATTTTTAATTTCAAAAAAATAAAAAAAATAATATTATTAATTAATTCTTAATTAATTAATATCACATAACTGTCTTATAATTATATATTTGCCCTAGAAATTTAATTCCTTATACAAGCTAATCCTTTTCTCATGTCTAAAATATTCACACCCTAGACTGTCTAGTACACTGGTGGCTTGAAGACCATTGACCCATAATACTAAGTTACAATAAACCAGATTATTGATTAAACTCTTTAATTAAGTAATCTTATATATTAATTTTATTATTACTCTACTATAAATATAGAACTACACTCTTAATAATTACATAATATATTTACAGAGTATTCTCACGTAGTCCATTGATATAATCATTTCATGTAGTTTTGTCCTCCAATTATTGGTTCATAAATTAGAATTGGTTAAAATTACAATTTTACCATTCTAATTATCTCTTGATCCTTAAGTACCATTAATTCACTAGTGAACGATGAATTTATAATCATATTATAAATTTGAGCTCAATAACCATACATTTTCAGAATTAACATTTAAGGGAACCAAATATACGATCCATTGGGAAAGCTTGGATTCCAAAAGTCACTACTCTAAACAAACATTAAGGAGTGAATCCAAAAGATCCAGTAGACATGCATAGGAGTTCATGACCACTCATGATTCAGACTGATCTATATATGATCATTAATTTTGATGTGTATTAAATGTTTTTGATAAACAAAAAGTTAATAAAGATATTAATCCACGTCGGTCATGTCCTATATAATACATTCACTAAGATGTCAATCCACATCAGTGATCCAGATCTAGATCACATGCATTCATAATGCTTAATGAACCACACTAGCAACCATTCATTAAAGATTTCATACTTTAATATGTTGCAGACTAATATATATATATATATAAATTATTCAACAATAATTTAAAAAGAACAATTATAAGAAAAATATAATTTCATATTAAAATTATCTAAATACATGCTTTGTGGGTACTATGCTCAATAGATATCTCCCTAACAATCCTTCTTTCAAGACTGTGAGATGATAGATTGTTATGGTCATTAGCTAAAAATCTCCCTATGAACTTTGCAGAATTGCTAAGGAAAGCCCAAAAATACATGAGTGCAACAAAACTTTTATCAGCCCATAGAGAGGAACGAACCAACCGCGAAGAGATTAGAGGAAGGGAGGTGCCTAAGGAAGACATGAAGGATTTTAACCGACAACCCGAGAAGAGGAAGGATCAGGAAAACTCAAAACTAGTTTTCACGGATAAGGATTTCATCGGAGTCCAATTTCCACACAATGATGCTCTTGTGGTGACCGTGGCCATTACAAATGTTAGAGTCCATCGACTTCTTATCAACAGTGGAAGCTTTGCCAATGTCTTAGGAATGAAAACACTGATCCAAATGGGGCTTGATCATAACAATGTTGTTTTTAGCCAACAACACTTGTAGGATTTGGTGGAGAAGTCATAATTCCTTACAAAAGCATTGAATTACCGGTGACAATCGGCGAGTTCCCCCAACAAGTCACCTTAATGACCAAGTTCCTAGTCGTCCAAGACACCATAGCATACAACAAAATATTAGGGCGGCCCTTCATACACTTAGATCGAGCTATTCTTTCCCCATATCATCAGGTTATGAAGTTCCAAACCCCCCATAGGGTAGGAACTATTCAAGGAGGGCAGAGATCACCTTGAGAGTGTTATACCACAACATTAAGATGCGAAGGGTCTCCAATATTGTGCATGTTTAACGATACGAAAGAGGGAGAAAAAGTGTTTATTAAGCCAAAATTGTATAAGTCATGGGCGAAGAAGCTGAAGTCATATTTCAAGGGGAGGCCGAAGTCCTAAAGGGAGATTTAGCTGAGGCCGAATTTGAAGCCGAAACATCTAAAAAGGTTAGTGTCGAACCTTCCCTCAGAAACAAAATGGAAAAATTCACCCGAGGACCTGAGGCCAAAGAACTAAACAGAGCAGGACCCGTAGAAGATACGAAAGAGATTACACTTTTCTCAACCACCTCAGAAAAAACCACCCCAATAGGAACTTCTCAATCCACTGAAGTGGAATGCGAACTCATGCATTTCCTCCAAGACAATTAAGGTGTATTCGCTTGGTCTCATGAAGACATGCCATGAATAAGCATCAAGATTGGCCATGCACCAATTACATGTAGATCCGAAGTATAAACATGAGAGGCAAAAAAGGAGATAACTTTACAAAGCCTGGAGCGAGTCCATGAATGAGGAGGTCAGCAAACTTTTAAAGGCAGGGTTTATCAGAGAAGTTCAGTACCCACAATGGTTGTCTAATGTCGTCATTGTTAAAAAATCAAACAGTAAATGGAGAATGTGTGTAGACTTTATGGATCTTAACAAAGCTTGTCCTAAAGATAGCTTTCGACTTCCAAGGATAGACCGCCTGGTGGATGCAACTTTAGGATATGAGGTATTTTTTTTATGGATGCGTACTCCAAGTACAACCAAATTAAAATGTACCCACCATATGAAGAGAATACATCATTCATCACATAAAGAGGCTTATATTGCAATCAGGTTATGCCATTCAGACTAAAGAACGAGGGAGCAACTTACCAGCGATTGGTTAACAAGTTGTTTGCATGGCAGATCAGAAGAAATATGGAATCATATGTAGATGACATGCTCATCAAGAGCAAAACAATCACTTCACTCATACAAGATTTGGCGCAAACCTTCACCACATTGCGGAAACATAACATGAAACTTAACCCGCCCAGATGCATTTTTGAGGTGACAGCCGGTAAGTTCTTGGGATTCATGATCAATCAAAGAGGAATTGAAGCCAATCATAACAAGATCTAAGCTCTAATACAAATGAAGTCCCCTTATAACATGAAGGAGGTGCAGAGGCTCGCTGGAAGGATAGTCGCTTTGAACCGATTTGTTTCAATAGCAACGGAAAAATGCTTACCATTCCTTAAAGCCTTAAAAAGGGAAAAAGTTTGAATGGATGAGGAATGAGAGCAAGCCTTCATCCAACTCAAAGCCTACTTAGGAGAGCCACCACTAGTGACTAAGCCTATGAAAGGAGAGACTTTATACTTATATCTCACAGTGTCTGCCTCTGCCATAAGCTCATCACTTGTGAGAGAAGAATGAAGAGTTCAGTATCTGATCTACTATATCAGTAAGACATTGGTTGATACGAAAACTAGGGGTGAAAAATTTGGTATTGAACCGGACCAAATTGAAACAAAAATGGTCAGTTCGATCGGTTATTTATTATACCTCGGTTCGGTTCGGTTAAAAAATATATGTTTTTGAACCGAATATCCCTATGCAAAACAACGTCATTTTATATCCTAGTGTTGTTTATCTCACATGCTCTTCAATGCGGCGTCGTTTTGAGTCTTTAACCCCACATATAAGCTGAATTTTTAAGGCTTTGGTCATTTTCCACTTACACTCTTCAGGATTTCTCTCCCCTCTACGACTTTGCCTCACTTCACCCTTCACGATTTCTCTCTTCCTCATCTCTGAATTTTTAGGGTTTTAGTTTGAGACTCTAAGTCTCCTTCTTCGTGATTTCTCTCTTAGGGTTTTATCTGAATCTCTGATTTCTCTCGAGTCTCATATATGTTCTTCTAATTCTCTGATTTTTGTCTATTGAATCTCTAATTTCTCTTAAAGCTCAGTATACAAATCATTCTGAATCACTACTTAATCTCTAATTTCTCTCCTTCTTCACAATTTCTCTCTGATTTGCCTACTGAATCCCTAAATCTCTCCAGGTAATCCTTCACGAATTTCACCCTTCTCCCATCTATGTGTTCTTTAATTTACGTTTGAGTTAAGTTTAGATCTATCTTAATCTTTATTTTACGGTTAATATGTTTGATCTGTAGTGTTTGACTATAGATCTATGGACTATTGCTCATTTTTTATTTTGTATACTACTCTTTTGTTTGAATCTTTGATTTTTTCGTTCTATATACTACTCAATCGTAATATGCATTATGGACTGTATTATGATCTATAATGTATTATGATTTATGTTCGCTCTGTTATAGAACTTTTATATTATGATATGTGGAATCTTTTGTTTTAGATCTATATTACTCTTTTATCCTACTAATAATTTCTTGTTATTTTATTTATCTCATTCAATTACTATATGTCAAATGCCGATGCGAAAGTTATTGAAAATGCTGTAGTTAAAGACTCAAAATCTCCAAAGCATAATTCAGGTAAGAAAATATTTAACCGAGAGCCTTCTGATGTTTGGAATGGTTTTTCTAGAATTGAAACTGGTGACTCTGATGATGAGAAAGTTTCTTGTAACCATTGCAAGCGTGCGTTATCATGTATTAATGCTAATGGTACTTCTATTTTACTGGCTCACTTGAAGAGATGTATGAAGAACCCTACTATATTTGTTGACTCGAAGCAAACCAATGTTAGTTTTTACTACTGCCAACACAACTAGTGAGGGAGCAAGTGAAAATACATGTAAACTCTCTAGTGTGACTTTTAATGTTGAAAAATGTAGGATATTGCATGCTAGAATGATCATTAAGGATGAACTATCTTTTAAGGTGGTAGAGGGTGAAGGGTTTCGTGAGTTTTTTCGGATGATGCAATCTAAGTTTGCTATTCCCTCTAGGATAACCGTTGCTAGAGATTGCTTTAAAGTTTTTTTGTGGGAGAAATTTTTTTGAAAAAGGTTTGTACAAATAAGAATCAGAGGTTATGTATTACCACTGATACTTTGACATCAGTACAAATCTTAGTTACATGGTAATCATTGCACACTTTATTGACAATGATTGGAAATTGCATAAAAGAATTATTAACTTTTGTCCAATTGCTAATCATAAGAGGGAGTCAATTGGTATGGCTATTTAGAATTGTTTGCTTAATTGGGGTATTGAGACGGTTTTCATGATCGCAGTTGACAATGCAAGCGCCAATGATGGCGTAATCAATTATTTGAGAAATATGATTAGAAATTGAGGTGGGCATGTGTGGGATGGGGAGTTTATGCATGTTAGATGTTGTGCACTTATTCTTAACCTCATTGTGCGTGATTCTTTGAAGGACCTCAATAACGCAATCATTCGAATCTGTAATGCGTTGAAATATGTGAGGTCTTCTCCCTCTCAATTTCAAAGTTTAAGACTTGTATTGAGGCTGTAAAACTAACTGCAAGTAGTATAGTCTCTCTTGATGTTTCTACTAGATGGAATTTCACTTATTTGATGTTGGAGGCAGCTGAAAAGTATCAAAAGGTATTTGAGAGGCTTGGAGAGCAAGATGCACATTATTTGATGGAGCATCATGGAGATGAGAAGAAGCTTGGTCCTCCACTGGATGAGGATTGGGATAATGCTTGTTTGTTTATTAAGTTTTTGAACATTTTTTTATGAGGTAACCTTGAGGATTTCTGGTTCTTTAAATGTTATGGAGAATAGGTATTTTAATGAGATTTGTTTGATAGAAAGAGTTATTCAAACTTATTCCAAATCAAACAATTTACTTTTGAAAAATGGCAAGTGGCATGAGAGCAAAATATGGAAAATATTGGGGAAGTTCTGAAAAGGTAAATTTTATGTTGTATGTTGCTCTTGTTCTTAATCCACGTTTTAAAATGAGATATGTCCGATATTGTGGTGAAGTTTTGTATGAGCATGATGTTGTCGTTGATATGAAAAAGAAAGTAGTGTCTACTTTGGAGAGGTTGTATGAGGAGTACAAAGCTAAATTTAAGATTAATTTGCAAGAAGACATGCAACATGTTGGACAATCATCACAGTCAGTTGAAAATGAAGTTGGAAATGATGATGGAATTCCTGAACCATTTAATATTAATGTGGGATGTGATATGGCCATGCTTGATTAAGATAATTTAGAGGTTAAGAATGAGATTGAAATATACTTGTTAGAGCCTTGTTTAAAACGAGATGAGAGATTGTATATTCTTAATTGGTGGAGAGTAAATTCTTCAAGATATGAGGTTCTTAGCCTTATAGCTAGAGATGTTTTGGCAACTCCTATCTCTACAGTTGCATCTAAGTTAGCCTTTAGTACCGATGGTCGTATAGCGGATCCAACCTGCAGTTCATTGGCTCCAAAAATAGTTAAAGTTCTTATTTGTGCAAAAAGTTGGATCATGAATAAACCGGTGAATATTATTAACCTCAATGAGACAATTCAAGAATGTGTTGAACTTGATGAAGGTAAATTTCAACTTAGTCCTTGTATTACATTTTATTTTTACAAAATATTTAGTATTTTACAAGTTTATATATTTTTCATGTTTTTTTAACAGAGTGTTGCAAGCCCGGGATTACTACGGTGACAGTGTGATATTGGTGGTGGAGTTGAAGAATGAATAACTTCATCTTTTTCTTATCATGTTGTTATGTTTAAATAGAACAATGATGTTATGTTTAAAATAGAGCAATATGTCTCTTACTTCTTATTTTATGTTTAAATATTGTTATGTTTATATGTTGCCTAGTATGATTCGTAATAACTTTGAGATATGAAAGTAACTAGACGTAAATTTTATTTTATATTTAAATGTTCAATATGATTTGTGATCTTTTTAGGTGGCGAGATATGAAAATTTCAAGTATAAGAATGAAAATACACTTAAAAAAACTTCACAGAAATATGGGTCGAACCGGTGAACCAAATTGAACTGAACTGTAACTCACAGTTCAGTTCGGTTCATAAATAATTCACGGTTCAGTTAGATTAGGGGTAGGGCCAAACCATGACTTCGGTTTAGTTTGATTTTTTCTCAAATAATCAACCGAACCGAACCGTGAACACCCCTAGCAGAAATCTGGTATCCAGAAATGGAGAAATTAGTGTATGCATTGATGGTCAGAGGAAGAATGCTGAGGCCCTATTTTCAAGTTCACCCTATTATTGTCCGCATGGAATACCCTCTAAAGCAAGTCCTAATGAAGCCTGGAATGTCTGGAAGGATAACAAAGTGGGTGATTGAAATATCTGAATAGGACATAAGTTTTGAACTAATGACCGTGATAAAGTCACAATTGTGGCTGACTTCATCGCCGAATTAACAGTCATGCAAGATGATGAGGAAGCAATATGGGAATTGTTCGTTGAGGGATCTAGTAACTCTGGGTGGAGTGGCGCAGGCTTAGTCCTTGTATCACCGGAAAGAATCCACCTCGACTATGCTTTATAGTTCGGATTCATGGCCACCAATATTGAGGCCGAATATGATGCCTTGTTAGCAGGGGTGAGATTATCCGTGGCACTCAAAGCTAAGAACTTTAAAATATTAACGATTCTCAACTAGTAGTGGGACAGGTCAAAGGAGAGTTCCAGTCCAAGGAAGCACAGATGGATTCCCTCCTCACCAAGGTGAAATCATTATCGAACAAGATCCATGTCTACCAAATCAACCACATACCTCAGACCCAGATTCACAATGCCGAATCACTAGCGCGACTCGCCTCAACTTCATGATACGAGCTGAGCAGAACGATTCCAGTCGAATAGCTCCCCTCACCCAGTTCGGAAGTGATAGAGATCAATGATTTGGAAGCCGCAGAAAATGAGTGGTTTGAACTAATTGTCAAATGCTTAAAAGAAGGAGAATTACTAGCAGATAAAAATGAAGCTAGGTGAATTAAGTATGCTTCAACATGGTACACTCTAATGTAAGGGATCTTATATCGAAGAGGTTTTTCTCTTCCGTACCTCATATGCCTGGGAAAGAAAGAAGTTAGATATGTACTACAAGAAGTACATGAAAGGATCTGCAGAAACCATCTTGGAGGACAAGCTTTAGCTAATCAGTCACGGCTATTACTGGCCAACATTGGAGGAAGACACCGGAGTATAAGTAAAACAATGTGACATATGTTAAAGGTTTTACCCGGTCCCTCGACAGCCTCCGGAAGAACAAACGCCAATAACAAGTCCATGGCCTTTTGCCCATGGGGGAATAGATCGGATCAGAGCTTTGCCTGTAGGAATGGGGAAACTAAAGTTTACCTTCGTAGCAGTAGACTACTTCACCAAATGGTCTGAAGCACAACCTTGGCAACAATCACTGAGCAAAATACTACAAGCTTCATGTGGAAAAATCTTATTTGTCGATTTGTCACACCCAACGTGGTGGTAGCTGATAATGGGAAATAGTTTGACAACTCCAAATTCAGCCATTTCTGTTCAGGATTTAGAATCAAACACCTCAGGTCATCCCTAGCGCATCCGTAAGAAAATGGGCATGTCAAGGTGATAAACAAGATTATTAAGCAACCCTCAAGGTGAAGTTAGAAGAATCAAAGGGAAAATGGCCGGCAGAGCTCACTGGAGTGTTGTGGTCCTTCAGCCATTTCTCAAAACTCCACGGGAGAAACCCACTTCTCAATGGTTTTTGGAGTGGAAGCAATGATTCCAGTGGAAATTGGGCTCCACTCATTGTCAGATGATATACTCAAAAGAGGAGAATGAAGAGGCCATGCACATCAGCTTAGACCTGATCAAAGAACGATGAGAAGTAGCCCAGTTGAAATCTCTGGCCTATCGGCAGAGAGTAGCAAAGTATTATAATTTGAAGGTCAAGCCTCGGTCTTTCAAAGTCTGAGATCTTGTCTCAAGGAAGGTAGAATTCAGGGGAAACCATATCAAAAGATCATTGGGTACTAATTGGGATAGACCACACAGAATCACAAGGATAATTAGGCCAGGATGCTATGAGCTACAGGACGTCGAAGGTAACATCCTCCAACACCTATGGAATGTCGAACATTAAAAAATGTATTGTCCGTGATGTATTTGATCTTTGTCGAATAAAATATATTTATTCCAAGTGATGTATGTTTAAATTAGTTCCTATCTTAACCAAATGCATAGAGGCTAAACTCGACGACAGTGCATATTAACTTATGCTCTTCCAAAATAAGCAAACATAAGAGGTACAACAACCAAATGCATAGAGGTCGAACCCCACGACAATGCATATTAACTTATGTTCTTCCAAAGGAACTGAACACAAATATTATAGTTCTTAAATGCATAGAGGCCAAACCCCACATCAGTGCATATTAACTCGTGTTTTTCTGTTAGGAAGCAAACCTGATACGCGACCAGACTAAACTCCACGACAACACATGAGGTGGAGTACAAATATAAAATATTATCTCAAGACTAATATAAAATGATATAAGAATTCAAGTGTGTCTGAATTGAATAAATTGAGAAACAATAAGGAAGCTAAGGTCCATGAGGCCTTACAAAAGCAAATACAAAGTAAAGCATCACCTATGGCGGTAAAACATTTGGAAGGAAGCTAAGGTCCAGGCTTGGAAAATACTTCAACAACTTCTTCAGAGTGCAAGCCACCCAGATGCTGAACTCTTGAAACAAAATATTTAAAAACTCGTTGGAGGACCAGAATCTATCCACAGCTTAACGAACATCATTGTCCTATCAATTTCTGAGTTCAACCATATGCACCTCCACCAAGGATGCACGCTCCGCGTCATGCATGACATCAACCTCAAATTTGCTAGCTGACATTTTCGCTTGAGAGACCTTGTCTTCTAGCTCTCGAAGTCTCACATCTGCCAAGTTGATGTGGTCCAGAGCGGCCTTAAGATGTTCCTTGGCCAACTTCAGCTCTGCCAAGCGACTCGCCTCATCAGCCTTGAGACTATCCCTCTCAGGATGGAACTCTTCCAGCTCATGACTTAAACGAGCACAAACTCCTCTTTTTCAGAACGACATATATCAAATTCCTGTTCTAAGGTAATACGTAAAGAGACTTTTTTTTTCAAGTGATCACCAAGTTCATCGTTCTTGGTCTCTAGTTCCACATTTCTCAAAGCCATCCAATCCTTTACATCCTCAACCCTATGACAAGTGACCCGAGCCTAAGTAGTTTCATTCTTCAACATCTCCCCCCTCTGGCGAAGTAAGGAACATGCAATGGAAAGCTAAAATAAAACATTAAATGATTAAAATGAGAGTACAAAAAATGTATATATATATAAAATAAATGCTAATTGTATACCTTAGATGACATCTGAAAATCATAATCAGCGACGCCCCAATCTCCAAGCTCCATAATCTCCAAAGCATCATCTAATGAGAGTCCATCCTTAACTCTTTGGAGGAAAGCCTCAACATCCGCAACCATCTAAGGAAAATAGCGAGAAACTCCCCGGCTCAATTCATCCGGGCTAACTGGCGGGGTCTCAGAGCGAGAAGTACCCGCTGGAGCAGAAGTAGATGGACTGTGAGAGCAAATGACGACAAGCGATGATGGCAATAAAAGAGATGATATCCTGGCCTCAGAAACACTTGATGCCAGAATGTCCTCTCTAACCCGAGGAGGGGAGGGGACCTCTGAATGAGTGTTGGACGAATTACCCCCAAGATGATACTTTCAAAACAACTCGTATAAATGTTATCTCACATCATCAGAAGCCTGAAATCGCTCATTAGGCTCACCCTCCACTTGAATAAGATCAGATGAAGGAGGTGAAACACGAGGACAAGATGATTCGTTAAGAGTAGGAGCATACAATGGAGAAACAATGGGGGATGGATGAGCGAGTGATGCAACAGACGCAGGGAATTAAGAGAAGGAAATGTGGTATTAGCTTTCGGTGCTTTAGAGATAGATGGGAGTGACGTATTGAGAAGCAAGGACACTAACTAGTTACCGAGTGCCATCAAGGCACAAGAGAACCAGAGCAAACCAGTGACCAAGGGAAGGGCCCTTAAGGCATAGCGATACTGATCTTATCTTAGTAAGTTGCCAAACAGGCCCTAGAGAGTGAAGTGAGCTTTGGGAACGTAGTGAGTGAGGTCCTCAAGACTGAATGAAGTGACTAATGCGAACTCACTTCCATTCAAATTCCATAAAGACTGAAGGTCAAATGCAAATGTAGCGCGCTACAACGTACGTATATAGTATTTGACTGTAGCCCAAGTCTCTCCTGAAGCTAGTGAACGAAGTGAATGGTGACGAAATGGAGTTATATCTAAGAATCCAGCCCGTTATACTATGGGGTGGCTTGTGTAGGCTTTCAATTGCATAGCATAAGCTACACTCACTCTTAGAAGTCAAAACCTTTTGTTGAGACGCTTTTGGCTTTTATTTTGAAATCCGCTTTGGGAATAGAATCCAACTCATTTCCAGGTATAGGTCAAGCAGGAAAGGTCTTTCATCCTTATAGTTCCGAAACTCTAGCTCAAGCGGTTCAGCAATAGAAGCTGTACCCAGAAAAGAGGTCTATACCACTTTAGTGTTTGGTAGGGATTTTGTAGTGTGAGTAGCATTAATGGTGGTACTTGGTCTTGTCTTTCCTCCCTCTTACTAATTGGTTCCCTTGCCCTTTACTCCATAAGCATTTCCTGCCTTCTTCCCAGCCATTTCATGGTTGTTTCAGAGGGGATGATGAAAGACATAAAGAAAGATCTTGATTCCCCCTAAAAAGTGCTTTGCTGGCCTCATGGATGATCGAAATGAGGGGATTCTACTTCTTGTTGGTAGGCGACTTGACCTTAGTATCGCATAGTAGTTCCACTCTCCAATAAGAATAGGTCTCCTCAATTATCCCTCCCCCAACCAGATCTCCTTTATTATTGGTTCAAAGCCTATTGTAAAGAGAAACTCACGTCACGATATGAATAATGGGAAAAGCTGGATGTAATTGATCCGATAGTGCAGGTTCGAGTCCTGCTCCTGATTGTAATTCCACTGCTTAAGATTCAGTCAAGTTGTGGGGCTATGACTTTATCCATTGTATATAAATATACTTTTGTAATCTACTTTGCAAATCAAATTTTCCTTAAGCATAGAAACTTATGATTAACATTATCATATGCTGGATTGGCGAGTTTAGTGGTCATGGCTGGCTCACCTGATCTATCAGCTGAGTAGTAAGCCCCCTTGGGATAATCATCAATATCTCTTCCTATCTAAATGAGATTAGGAGGGCGCCCTTATTAAAGAGCCAGCATGTCTTTCAATCTATTGGCAATTACCTTAATCATTCTCTTATACAGTATAGTCCCCATAGCAATGGGCCTCGGTCTAGTGAGGTTTTGTTTTTTTAGGAATCATTGCCAGGAAGAAGGATTGAATTGCACCTGGTTTGCTCCTCTTCGACTTCAATCACCATATGATATGGAAATGGAGGTTGTCTTTCATTATGTTCGCACTGCCCCTGAATCAATCAACCAAGTAGAAGTGAAAGTTCAGTTAGAATCCATCTAATCTATTATCTTTTGACTATGAACATCCCCCTGTTGTTTGTTGATAAATAGCTTACAAGATTGAAGAATTTTATTTGTGTCCTGGGGGCTCTTTCAAATATTTGATGGATTGCTGCTATATGCTGTTGGCTTGATAAGATGGATTAGTGTGATAACAATTTCATAACTTCTATCCTTATCTCCTCATACTGAACCATAACCTGGCCAGTTGGGCATTTCAAAATTGAGAAAAGTGTGGATTCTGCCTTTCTTAATAGATGGGTGGAAAAAAGAAAAGCTTAAACACCTTCCTTGTGTTAGTTCGGACCATGTGAAAATTTGTCTATCTACTCAGTTCAGCAGCCAATACTCGCGGAGACCCTTCCATTTCGAAGCCATATGGCTCATCAGGAAAGATCTACGAGAGGTGGTGGTTGATGCTTGGCAAACCAATGTCTCATGTTTAAGAGCTTTTCAATTGGCCAAAAATGTGAGATCTTCAAATACTTTGTCCGCCAATGAAATCAAAGAAAATTTGGTGATATTCATTGACTCTTGGGAAAGTGAAAAGCCCAACTGGAATCTGTCCAGTCTGTCAGAACCTCCTTTACTTCAGACCCCTTTAGAATCTATGGAAAAATCCCTTTTCTCTGAGCTCAACCAAATGTTGGTAAGAGAGTTTGTGTTCTGGGCCTAGAAAGATAGGAATCTCTTGCTGGCATGTGGGGACAAAAACACCATTTTCACACTTTGACTCTCTTTAGAAGGGAGGCTAACCGTATTCATAGACTCAAGAATCAGTTAGGGTAGTGATGTGAGAATCATGATGAGATATCTAACATTGTCCTCGATCACTTTCAAGATAAATATCAGTCATATGGAATTGTTTACATGAATAATTTATTGAAGCACATAAACCCTTCCATCTCCTAAGAGGACAATGCTCTCCTCCTATCTAAGGCGACTAGGGAGGAAAGAAGAGCAGTCCTTAACCAGATAAAACCCCTCAAAGCGCCTGGCCCTGAGGGTCTCCAAGGTTCTTCTTCAAATCCTTCTAGGACATTGTGGGGCCTAGTGTTACAGAGGTGATTGAAAGCTCTTTGACTCTGGTCACCTGCTCAAAGAGCTTAACAGAACCCGCATAACCCTGATTCTCCAAAAGTCCTGAAACCCTCAATTAATTCCATCCCATCAGCCTCAGTAGTGTGGCTGATAAGGTCTTCTAAAAAATCCTAGTCAACAGAGGATAAGACCCCTTTTGGAAAAGCAGATTTATCTGGGGCATGGTGCTCTCCTTTGTGCCTAAGAGACTGATTTCTGACAACATCCTGAGAGCTCATGAGCTGATGAATTCCTTTAAAAAAAAGGGTTGATGAGCATCAAGTTAGACATGGAAAAGGCTTACGATAGGGTGGAATGGAGTTTTTTTTGTCAGAAATGGATAAAAAATCATTATAGAATGCAAAACCACCCCATCCTTTGCGGTCTTGGTCAATGGGAAACCACTCAGTTCTTTAAACCATCCAGAGGGCTTAGAGAAGGGGATCTCCTTTTGCCCTATCTGTTCATTCTCTATACTGAGGCCCTTTCTCGACAATTGGAAGCATAAACTGAGGTGGGTAAGGTCTTGGGAGTCAAAGCTTCCAGAATTGGCCCTGCCCTTTTCTTTCTTGCTTAATGGCATCCCTAGTAGCAGGAAATGAGGATAGAATTAGTGCGCTACCTTCTCCCTAAGGCCTCCTCACTATTCTTGGACTTGGTTTATGTCTGATTCCACCCGAACTGCTAATGTAGGGTTTTTAGGGAAATTGCACCGTCACACTTTTTGTCTAAATAAGTTATCTTTCATCTTCCGATAGTTCTGACCTGCAAAGTGAGCTAAAAATTAGGCACAGTAACTGATAGAGTAAAAGGTGGGATTCTATATTCTATAGCCGATGTGCCTGCTTCCGATGAGATAGAAGTAGGATTCCGGTGCGTCTTCCTTCAGTCGGCCTGTCATTGAAAGATGTTAGCAAAAGAAGAAGAACTAGAGGCTCGTGTTGGTCAAGTGAACTGATTCATTTCATTCTTCGCCTACTCTTAGCACCCGCACTGTAGAGGGGAAGAAGCATTCCCTTTTTGACAAAACTAAGAGTCTTGTCGCTGGGTAAAGGAAATAGGAGGAGTGAACCCGAAAACTTCACGCTGACGTTCATAAAGGTAAATCCAGCCTCCTTGATCCTCACCCCAACGCCAACACATGAGTTTGGTGCTCCCCATTAACCGCTCAAATCTTATGATCAACGAGGTCCCGGTACCTTCTTCTTGGAGCTAGGCTTAAATTTGTCCACATCTCCTGTCCGAACGATCATCTCTCGTCGTCCTTCCATCTTGCTATCTCTTTATCTCAAATCCCTTGTGATGGTAGGACTCCCTCTTCTAGTCTTGGCCTTGGCTGCTGATGAAATTGAAGACATCCTTTTAGATTAGAGGCGCTATCTTTCTTAAGAAAAAATGAGACTTTCATGGGTCCTCTGGGGGAATACTAGTGGCTGCCTGAAAATACGAGAATTGGGCGGCTTTTGGGACCAGATTTGTAAACATGGTAAACTTTAGTCTTCACGGGTAAGCATATCATCTCTTGAGTGGTAGATCCTCAACCGCTTGCTTGATAGTGGGTAAGACTATAGGAAAAATCTTCCGCTAATGCTAACATTTCTTATCTCATTTTTCATTTACCGCTTCGGGAAAGTGTATAACCTACCTGTGTTAGTCCATTCACAAGCAATTGATGAGTGGCTTTTGCTCTTTGGCATTCTGTTTATTGATCTTTTCCTGCCTGCGAATCCCCTTCTTCCTTTAATGAAATAGATCGGTCTTCCCGCTTAATCAGTACAAGATTCCCATCCTCGCTTCTTCCGTGGGTGGGTAAGCCCCTTCCTTCCTCTAGTTTGATAGTTGTAGGAGCAAGAAAGGGGCATCCATTAGCATGAGTAGTTGTAGTTAGCACTTATCCCGCTCTTGCTTCCTCGAGCATCGATGCAGCAAGGAGTTCATCGATTGAAGTATTTCAGTATGAGTGAAGTTCTTGTTCTCTTTTGTATCAAGTAGGAGTCCTCTCTTTAGCTCATCGATCACTTTAATCGGTCATGCTGTCATCCAGAATATGTCCTGTGCGTCTTCGATAGGGTAGAGTGCTCATTCCTTTTTTGAAAGACTTCCCGGGGAATCTCTCGTACTGTATCGATCGGTCATTCGTGAACTCTCGTATCTGTTTATCTTAGCTCTCATCTCGGTTTATAGAAAACATTCATCATGGAACTTTTTCTTCTTTGCTAAATCACGAGTTTACGGGGGTCTTTAGGGTCACGATAGGTCCCTTCAAATGCAAAAGATGGGCTGTTTATTGAAACTTGAATTCTATAAGTATAGTACGCAAGGAAGGACCTATTTGAATGGAAGGTAACGGCTGGCACATAGGGACATCGGTTTAAGCTCCGGGTAGCTAAATCTCATTGCTAGCTAGTTCATATGGAAGAGGTCTCTGGCTTGCTCCTGTCCGCTCTTTGGTTATCTATCAGAAAGAGTCGTAATCTTTCCTTTCTGCCCACAAAGAAGTTCTTTCTATTGATTCCCCCAAATCTGGAATCTCTGTAACTATGGGCAAAGGGAGCGTTGTGATAAGGGAAGAACGTAAACCTCTTTTGTCTCGAAAAAGGCCTTTCTTTTAGGATATATCTTTCTGGTTATGATTGAATCATCCGGAATGGCCGATTTTGCAAAATGAAAACGTGAGTTTTGAGTCTAAAGAGACTCGAGGTAACCAAGAAAACAGATGCACGTGAAGCAATCAAAGAGCTGCCCTACTTCTCTAGCCTACCGTGCAATGGCTTTCGCGCTAGCACGCTCATCCCTTTCTTGGTTCTTCCATGAGGGGAGGGGCATAAATAATCATTCTAGATCTAAGATCAAAAATCCTACTTTAAAAGACACCTACGCCTTCAAAGAAAGCTTATTTGAAGAGAGTTGTGACAGGTATAGTATCTACTCATTCCTTGCAATCAAGGAAGATCACGGGCGCCTATTGGCTTTCTTGCATATTCCACTCTCTAATGCATATTTGACTTCGCTACCTTACTCTAGTTTGATAAAGTGGAATGAAAGTCAATATTGTACTTTACTTGAAAGCAATCCTACATCGATAGTGATTCCTTCCTATAGAAGAGAGCTTGGAATGCTTTTTGCTTAAAAGAGGCCAATGTCCTTCACCTAGACCTCATAATGGAATGGTAATCCAACTGATTGACGACTATACCAAGAAGAATTGGCAGCTTAAGAATGGAATTTATCTAAGGCTTAACAAGATGTGCGCCATAAAAAAAGACTAAAATGGTCGTACAGAGCCTGAGCCTATTTTCATTAGACAGAAGATCGACCTCTGGAATCAATCTAATATTTCATAAAGAAATGGGTTTCTCGCAAATGCTTGCTATATGAATTTGAGACTTTTTTTAATATTCTTTATTATTGGTTCTTACGTTTATGCTATATTAGTTTCATTAGGGAAGTAGCCTAGCTCAGCTGGGGGAAGCTCCTAATGGAAAGAGTACTTTCATTAAAGCAAGGTGACATATTACCGTTGACCTCAGAACTCACACCATCTTTCCTCTTCCCGATCCTTCGAAAAAAGGTGGATGCTCCTGTAGGTAGGAGCTACTTCACATTCGGTGTTCGGTGCTCCCTTCGAACTAATATCCAAAGATTCCTTATTACAGGATGGTTTCAAATGATGGTTTCTTACAGCTTCTGGTGACATTTATAGGATGAGCATACGAATGAGCCAGAATAGGGATAACGTAGTGGTTCGAGCCGGTCGAGAGTACATAATTACTGATCGAAGACTCATCAATTGAGATGGGCTGGAGCCCTGCTAGTGAAGGAATGCATCCAACAGTTTTCTGTCTCATTGGTCCTCTCATGCTAGAATTTTATCCACTTTCTTCTCTCGGAAATCACTTCAATTATAATACATGACTTATGTGACTTCGATCTGAGACCTCTCGATTCAGAGAGGAAATGCGCATTTGTCTTATTTTGAGTCTCCCCATCTCGATCTCTACTAATTTGATATGAGACTGGGTGAAGGGAAGATTTATGGGAGAAAGGAGGAAAAGGTCATGCTTTAGCTAAAGGCTTTACTCAAACATATGGGATAGATTACGCGGAAGCCTTTACCCTGATAGCCAAGATTCTGTACGTCTTCTGCTCCCTATTGCTGCGAATCAAGATTAGCCTTTGTTCCAATTAGATGTTCAAAATGCCTTCCTAAACGGGGACCTACAGGAAGAAGTTTACATGAGTTCCCCCCTAGGGGGAGGAGAAGAAGAGAGGTCAACTGGAGTGGAAGCTAAATGATGGGGCCGAGAATCTGTGATCGATCCAAAGAACCACTGCCAGATACGATTCTGCTTCCCCTTCGTACTACCCGATTCTGATTCTTGTCAGACTTTTAGCTTAAGAAGGCTGCGGTGAGAATGAGGATCCTTAGGAACTCTAGGAGAATGGACATTTTAGGGCGGGATCTAATAGCTCTCCAACGTGTTGTGGATCCTTCGGCTGTTAGATGAGAGGGTCTTTTAGCTTCTTCAGGGCCTTGTGAAGCTTAGCTTGCTTTAGCAGCCACGTGATGATTAAAGTTTATGGTAGGCATAGGATCTGGGCGAAGCGGTAGAGAAGCTCAGGTGGTGATGCAAGTGCGCGGTGAGCGTAGTAGCCCCCTCGGGCATGCTCCTTATACAACCAAGCGAAGAGCTAGTAAGGGCCGGAATGGAATATCGTATGTAGTGTAGAATCAAATCTGAGGCTCTTTACTAGGATTAGAACAAGCGAGGAACGAGTGACCACAAGCTCCGCTTACGCGCTCGACATGCAGTTAGCTCAAAACATGTTCATCATGTGGCCGAGAAAAGTGCACCTGTGTGAAGCAACCTAGCATCACTTTAGATAGGAACATAATGGATGACTTACAACTAAAAGTAAGTTTTTCGGATTGATATATTGTACGACGTAATGGAGTTCAGATCTTGGTCTGGATTCAGTGGTTCGTAGAATTCAGGACCTAACGATGTTCGGTTCGTCACATGAACGGGAGCGGATGATTCCCTCATCTCTCCCTTTTCTGGGAATGTCTACAATCACAAGCAAGTGATTGTTTGAGGCCTCCAGCGCCCTTTTCTTAAGACTTTTTATTGCGCCCCTCTCTCTAAAAGGCGAGAGTGGTGGCCTTGATTTGGTGCCCCTCCAAGATCCCCGGTAAACTCAGGCTCGGGGGGCCTTTGCCTTCAACGTCGGCCTCTTCATAAGTCCTTTCGTACAGGCTATTTAAGATGATGATGATGTCCACTCCTGGCTCGATGCGCTTAACGAAAGGGCACTCTCTAGATTAAGAAAGAATTTCCTTCGTAATTAAGCAACATCCTTTAAGTGAGTAGGGGTGTGCCAGACCGTCGACAAAGAAGAGGTACCCCCACCCCAGGAAGAGTTAGTGAGCCATGTAAGAGGCGGCCATTTCGCGCGGTTTGGGGGGTGCACTTGATTCCATTATTAGCCACCCTACAACTAGTATAGTATAGCAAAGCAGCCAACTTCAAAGTTGACCTTCTTATTAGAGAAAGGGGCAGACTAGTGCTTTAATAATATACAAGGTTAGGGGGCTGAAAAACTGTTCGATTATACAAGTACAAAGAAGACAGTGAAAGAAGTGGATTTCGAACCAGCATACACAAAGCAAAGAGCGGAAATGTGCTTAGTACCTCACTTCGCTAAGCAGTGAAAATTGTACCGAAGCTCTCTTTCCAACGCCCGCCGATCGTACTACTTCATTCTTAATGTGTTGACCAGATACCCCACCAATAATGAGCTCAGAGCCATAGCAAGAGAGATAGCAATTGCTTCTGGCTTAGTGAGCTCATAAACTGGCGAATCAATTCATTTGAAAGATAAAGTCGGGTTTAGTTGATTCCCGAGTTGACCAATGATAGATAGGTAGGAATGGCAGGACCTAAATGAGCTAGGCTTTGTAAGCCAGTTCTCCTTCTATAAGCTATTCTTAATGCCGCTCGGGCTCCTCTCAATCCGGTGATAGAGGGGAGCCCATCGCTCTTGGAATAGATAATAGAAGATCTTACTAAAATCAGTCTTATAAGAAATGAAAGAGAAAGGTATACTCTATACCAGTATACAGCAATAACAATGTTAACCAATTAGCAAAGATCAAGAGAACTCACTCAACCGTACTACACCAAAGACTTAACATACAAATAAAAGACCAAGCAAGAAGAATGTTCGCCTACCTGGCCTTGCCGCCATGTTCACTATTACTGACATATGATACATCGCTAGCCATCCATTTTCTCTCATTCAGGCCCAGCAAACCAGTCTTTTGTCTTAACAAAAGTAGGCTACGAAATGAGATCTCCAGTAAGACACGAGTGGTGATCCCTATCCTTGAGTGCGTGAGAGAACGAACGAGAGCATTGCCAATAACCTGGTCCATCCCAAGGGCCAGCAGTCTTCGTGACAGAAAAAGCGGCATCGTTGACTCCAGAGAAGTCAGTGAAGGACCGTCGGTAAATAGCATTCGCGGTCTCGGTAGTATTCACAATATTAGTCTCAGTAGCCTTTCTTATGGCATCGACAGAAGCAATGACTCTATAAATGAGCATCTCGAGTGTGAAGGAAGGGCATCGGCAGCGGTAATATGATTCTATCCGGTCGAGTCTAGGTCTATCGGTGGGTCGTCCTCTGAGTCACTCTCGCAAACAAAGAAAAAAAGAGATGGAATTCATTTAAGCCAGCAAAGGACTAAGGTACGGGACGAGAAAGGTAAAGAGAAGGGGCCGACGTTGGTGTGTAACTGAGATTTCCCATCGATGATCTTTCTTGGTGCATAAGCAAGGCTTAGCGCTCGAAGTACTGCATAAGCAAGAAAGCCAATACACCTTAAATAGCCTGTACGAAAGGACTTATGAAGAGGATTTGACTAGAGTCTCAAATCCATATATAAATCTTGTACGCAAGTTAGCACAACGCTTTCGTTTTAAATCAATCTCACTCATCTGGTCTGCCAGGTCAAATCAGCTCTCATCCTTGTGTATCCCATGCCCGGTGCCGTTGATTTGTCTGATGGGGGACATCCACCAATTCCTTTATTTCAATATGTTGTATCCTCTCCAAAGGTGGAGTTCTCTCTATTCAATAGAGAAATTCCTGCAGTGAAGGTTATCTATCTGATCTATATGGAATTTCGTTTATATAGTTACATTGAATTAGCCAAAACAGGAGTTTATAGCATATCTTGATGGGTCGAGGTACTCACGTTTCTTGACACATGTCATGCTGGATTTAAAGGAATAGAAATGAAAGTGAAATTCCACTATTCTAGAGAAGAAGAATCTCACATATGAAATAACAAATATACAAAGATAGTCAATATGCAAGAAGTCAACCATGAGGATGTGCAAAAGCAGTGAACGCTTGGCGGGAGTTCCAACATAAGATGACACCTTGAGGTTTTTATTCCTCTACTTTCTTCAATTACATTGCCTTCATGTAAATAGACTTCTCCTATCAACAAAGAAGAAAACGGATACCGCGCAAGGGCTTTTGCCTTAGATTTGGCCTGGTTCGATTATACACGCAATTAATGAGCTTAAAATAGGGGGTTACACAAGGGGGTGGGTACTCGAGGGAAAAAACCCTCAATAAAAGCTTGTATTTCTAGTTTAGGAAGAGAGAAACTCTAATTCCACTAGAAAAACTTGAATTTCACTCTTTGATATGTATTCAACTGAGTGGGAGACTCAAAACGTAGTGGCAGGAAGCAATACACCAGGAGGTGTGGGATGAACTTCTTTTTTTAAATATTCCAATCGAGCTACCGAATCAGTAGGGCAGGTTAAGTCCGGTAATTCGTAAATCGACAATAGGTAAACTAGCAAAATAGACACACCTACAAATCATTCTTTTATTGAATCAATCTCATGTAGGATAGACTATACCGGAAACTCAAATGTCATAATTCAGGCGAAAGAAAGGTCGATCTTTCTTGTATCCTGCCCGTGAACCCTTCCCTCTCTTTCTTTGATCGAATCCCTTGGTTCCTTCTTTTAAAAAGAGTTGTCCCCTGTCTGTATCAGTCGTCTATATGGCAATCTTTCTTTAAGCAGAAAGTGTGTTCAAGCTCTCTGATTAAGGTACTAAGGGCTCGCTAAACTCTCGAGAAATGGCTTTCAGCCTAGGATCTCTTGAAAGTGCTTTTGCTCTCCTTTTCACTAAGCCTTCCCGCTCTACTGGAAACTATCCTCTATCAGAAAGTCTCGTAATATACTGGATTTTTTTTACTTGATGAATCAAAAAGAAGAAGGCAGAGGTAAACTCCCCAACTTGATCAATGGGTGCTCATTCTTTTTCAGATCTCTCATCTGGTCAAGGGTACATATTCTTTTATTCAACAAATACATCCCATGCCTGGAACAAGTTGAAGGAGGATGGGGGTCAGGGGGGACAGATAAAGGAGCTGCACGTAAATCCGGTTTCTTGTTCGGTGTGGTACCAAATCAATATCTCCTTTCTCTAGTTGGTCAAGCGTACACACTTCTCTTTTTATAATTTATGTATTCCATTCCCGGTGATCCTGTCCCGCTAAACACAAATCTTTCTTATCATTTTATATATCCTAGGGCGTATAAACGAAATATAAATTATAACTAAGTAGGTTTGAAAATTAAATTTCCCATTAAGTAGAGGAGTCAACGGCACGCACACGTAGGAAAGACGGTCTTTCGGTTCATTGGTCTGGTTTTTCGTTTATATGTATATCGGCTTGTTGGTGCTTGGAATAATAATATGCGCTAGGCGCTCAATTTGTAGCTTGGTTAAGTTGTTCCATTAGGTTCATGAGGATTGAGAGGCGGACATGGTAACATGCAGTATGTCAATCAAAATCAGCTGTTGGGGCTCTTCCGATGCACGCGGTACATGCCGCTCTTTGAATAAATGCTCTTGCTCTTGTTGGTATATAGGACGGCTAATAGAATGGTATGGGAAATCCAGAAAAGACGAATAGACAATCTGGGAGGTACAGGCTCGGCCCGACGCACAAAGAAGGAGGAAATCGGTACCCCGTGAGGCTGGCGAAGCCGACACAAGAAGTAGGCGGAGTAGAGGCAGCAGTTGCGGGTTCAGGTGCGGCTAAATAAAGATCCCCATCTGGGGTTGCTAGAGTTGGTAGGAAGCACGGTTGGTGATAAGCTGGTACTGGTTTAATTCTTTCTATCCAAAAAAGAGCTCTTCCCGGAACTGGTAATCAAATATACTAACAATGTAGGCACACGTTGGCACAGTTCTGTAAATAAGAGATGTCTCATCCGGTTGAGCTGTCGCAGTCAGTCTTTCTCTTCCTGGTAGCAGTACGAATAAAAGATCCAACATGACTGTATTAAGCCTTAAGCAATCAGGGTGAAGCTAGCTCATTGCCAGAAAGCAAAGAGGAGCTCGTACATAGATCAGAGGACGCTCGGGTGGAAGGAATGAATCAATTAAGGTGCTCATACTGTTTCAATGATGTATTTATCTCTGAAATAGCTCCGCTACTCTACTGACTTCCTGACTTAGCCTTTCTTTCATGTAAGACAGAAAACGAGTCTGCTAGTAGTAAATTCTTAGTGTTTCATAGGTGCCATTAGTTAATCAATTGGGCAATGGGGGCTTCTGCTTTCTTTTCATGGATGCTGTTCTGGGTGCGCCACATGGGAGGCACTTTCTCTTCCCTCTTGAGTGGTCCGCGTCAGTGTCCACAGGACTGATCCTTCCTCCACACATGATAATAAGGTCGAAGTAGGCTATCAGAGGAGGTCAAGCTGCTTCACGGATTTCTAAGCTGAGGAGAGACCTAGATACTATTATCCGGGAGCACGACACCTCTTTAAGTATTCTCTTCTTGTATGGATGGCTCATAGATGCTTGTAGGCCTCCTTGTTTTTAGAGTACCCATGGGCTTGTAGATTGCTGAGTCATCACGGCGAGGTTTATGAAATCCTTACTTGTGGATCATATCAAAAAGCTCAAAACCCAGTTAAAGAGTCAAGCCGATACAAAGCAGCAGAGAGATCTATCTTCTAGAGTAACAAAATCAATCCCTCTCATCCGTGAAACTGTGGTGGGATATATGTTAAAATCCCTGGCGTCATGGGTCAACTTCCTTCTTTCCTCCTCCCAGGCGCTCCCAAACCTATTTTCATTTTCTTGTTCTCGTATCTTGCTTTCTTGCAGTCTGGAATTGTTATTGAACAGGTTTCATCTAGTATTTTTAGTAGGAAGTGGTGATATATAGCATGAGGTATTGCTTACTTACCTTCTTCCTTTCTGATGCCGGTCCAATAAGGAGCTAGCAGAACAATCAACACAAGAGAGGAGTCTCGAGAGCAAACTCTCTAAAGAAGACGAGCAAAAGAAGAGTACCTACAAAAAAAGCAAGAAGTGCAGAACTAGATGATCAAACTTATGCTTCTATGCCAGAGAAGAGAAGTCCGGCCATGGATAAGTGTAACCTTTGGCATGAGATTTATCAGCTTAGCTTGGCTATTTGCACCCGTTGCTCGTTTGTTAAGGTAAGCTTCCCACTTAGTTATCTTAGCATGAAAAATTCTTTCTTCGACTCTAGATAGAAATTAGACCAAATCTCATTCATAAAGGTAGCCCCCCTTGTTCGTTTGTTAAACTACTCGTGGTGTTGGCTTTGATTGCCCCTATTCTTCTCTTATCCTCAACCCTAAAAAAAAGGAGAAAACTCATCGAATCAAAAATCAGAATCGTTCCCTCAGAAAATCTCCGATCTAGATGGGGAATGCATTCCAGAGACAAAGGTTTCCTTTTTTGATTAAGCAGAATACTGCTCCAGTGCCATGTGCTTTAAAAAACACATTTAGTCCAGGCTTTCTTGACAAATGAATGGTGATTGAAACTTTCTGCTCGTTCCATTTCTGTGACTTTGGAAATTGGACTATTGAACAAGGAGCACTCTGGGCTGTTGTCAAACTATCCCTCACCCATAGCCCTTGCTTTCAATAAAATGTTCTTATTCCCTAGCTTGAAAGGCTTGTTGTTATTTTTTTACCTATCGACCTTGGCTATATTTGAGGAGGCTTGCCTAGCGTTGGTTAAGACACTATACTTTATTGCATTTGGTTGGTCTCTCCCTTTGTTTTGCTTCCTTTTCCTATGTCCTTTGCCCTCGACCTCTTCTTTGCTTACCTTGAATTTAAAGCTTTCAGTCATCAAGCATACCCGCCCTAGCCGAGCCTAAGTGGCATGTAAAACTGCCGAGATCAGAACGGTTATACAGTCCCTAGCGCGTGCAACAAGGAGGGAGCATGGTGAAGCGCTTCGCAAAGGAAACTAGCCTTACGTTCCACTTGTTGATCTATGTAGAAAGAACAAAATATGGAATGATTGAGGTTGGAAAACCTCCGCCGAGAATCGAGAGGTGAAAAGATTTTATCTAGTCTGGTGGTAGCTTTGGATGAATTCCCGGGAGTGTGAAGGAGGACATAGCAAGTAGTTTCAGTGGAAGTAGCAGCAAAACCAAAACTAAAAATGAAAATGGACCGTCAACATAAATATAAAGAAAGTTATTTAAGGGGTTATATATATAAAATAACGAGGGTCTCGAAGAGGCTGACTACTGGTGGAACCATCTTCGAGACGCTTCTCATGTAAGGGTGTAGGTCCGAAGGGTCTAAGAAAAGGTAGTGTTATACTACGAAAATGGGGTTCGTCTGTGTTGAAGTTCCATCTGAGTACTGAGAGTCATCCCCCCTTGAGGTAACCACCACTGGTTGCCTTTCGGTTCCTTAGACATATAAAGATCGGGTTTCCTTAGCTTTAGAAGGTAACCATATTCAAAAGAATAGCCATAGAGCATGAGCATTCGTGGCTACTAGCCATCGCTTGATCATGGAAGAAGGTAATGATCTTCCATTATGGAGTGTTTTTTATGTGCTACGAGATGTTGAGGACTACTCTGACTCCTTTTTTTAGGGGAGCTCAAAAGTAGGCAATCTCTTCACGATTGTATTTATGTTTTTAGTTCTCCTTCTTCTCAAAGAAGAAGAAGAGATGACTAGACTAGAAGACTCAACTCAGCTATTACGTTCGCAAGGGGAAAATGTTTAGGCCTGATCCATTGTCAATTAAGACCAAAGGGACCTTATATTCATTGTGCCGGACAGGGATGTTGAGAAGTTGGACATGATTGTGCCCTTCGATGGATAGTTCATCATTTAAAAATAGGATGATTTTTAGCATCGGGATTTGGGCAATCATTTGACTTATTTTTTTGGGGGAAGTTTTTTCAGGCACGTGCTCCTTTCAAAGCACTCTTATAAACGATTCTCGTTGTGCTTCCAATGTAGAAAGTAGCTCCCAAATGGAAATTTATGCTGGGATGCTTTTGAGCTGGGTAGCCACATCATACATGGAAGGCTTTCTAGCCGCCATTTCAGACTTTGCTTCCATTGTTAGGGGAGGTCAGGCCTGATCTTTCTTAAGACATTGTGCATTTGGCTACATGTGTCCAATTTATATGCATTGACTGGTTATTTGAGGTAGGGAGGGATTCATGAGAGCTGGGCACGAGAGTTGGGATCTCTACAACCGAAGACGGTGGTGCTCCTAGTATCACTCACTATAGGGCCCAGAGAAAGGTAAAGAGGAAGGATTTTGTTGAGGGGATAGATTGTGAAACAACGGATGTGATGGTGAATTGGCGAAGGATGGATAGCCCATAATGATCACATGTATAAGAGTTGGGAAAGAACTCTGATGGGACCTCAGGGGCAAGGTTTCATATAGATTGGCAACATTAAGGGACTAATCACGTTCATCGCATCTGATGTTGAAGAAAGAACACGCACTAGGTCTTCTTGTCCCTGGGCATCCTCTATGAGATTCACATATGCGCTACTCCCTACCGTGCACTTACCGTATGCGGCGGGAGAGGGTTTTGGAAAACTGTGTTGGAACTACTGGGGAATGAATAGACCATTACTTTGCCTTATTCAATGAGATCTTGGACCGTTTGCGTGAGAGAAAAGTAAGGATCACTTGTATGGCCTGGACCTTTATGGAATTCATAGTGAGCGTTTGGGTTATATAACTTGGGAAGAAGATTTGGTGGTGGTCTGGGTGCTAACAGTCTTATTAAGAGCCCATTTCGACCAACACTTTTAAAACCCGCCTGCAAGGTTATCCCAATGGCGTCAAATTCCTAGGAGGTCGCCCAGATGATGAAATAGCTGGCTGCCAAGTAGCAGAAGGGAGAGTTGGGAAAGCACAGGGGCATATGAAGTGGGTTTAGTGACAGAAAAGGTCGGGATAGTGGCTGCTACCGCATTGACTTCAGAAGATTTGGATGTGTCAAGGCTAACCTTAACTTCCCCCTTCTCAAGCTTGGCTTTTTGCGAACTTTGAGACGATGTGGGGGACACTGGGTAAGGCAAGGGTTTCAACCCTTGCATATATCTGACGATTTCTTTCTAATCTATCTGGAAGATGCCGACCCTTCTCTAATAGGGGACAGGACTACCCTTTGAATGGGATCAAGTATGTCAGAATGCTTTTGAAGACATCAAGGAGTCTTTGTTAAATCACCTAGTCTTAGGGGCTCTAGTAAAAGGACTTCCTCTGATCCTTTACACAGCAGCTCACCCTGGTTCCCTAGGAGCTCTTCTTGCACAACAAAATGATGAAGGAAAGGAAGTTGCTCTATACTATCTAAGTCGTACCCTGGTGGACGCAGAGTCAAATGCCTTAAACATTAAAAAGATATACCTCACATTTGTGTTTGCAGTACAAAAGCCCAGACACTCTCTCCTTGAACATCCCGTTCGGCTCATATCGAAAACAGATACGCTCAAGTATTTGCTCTCGAGCCTTTCTTAAAGGATAAGTACCAAGAGGTTATGGATTAAAAAAAAAGGTCCATGATCTTTCCTCAATGTTGTAAAGCAAAGGACGAGCATTGACTGATTTCTTCGCAGCTCATCCAGCCTCAGATGACATTCCTTTGCTCTAACCAGTCTACCTGATGAAGAAGTTTTATATGCTAAAGTGTAGTTCCCATGGGAGATGTACTTCGATGGCTCATCCAGGACCGGGGGCAGGGATTGTCATCATGACCCCAGAAAGGTCAATGATCCCTTACTCGTTCACAGTGACTTCAGCAGCTTCAAACAATCCTGCAGAATAGGAAGCCCTAATCATAGGATTGGGTATAGCTTTGGAGATGAAGATTGATCTTTTTACAGTGTATGGTGATTCTCAACTGATCATTAATCAATTGAAAAGGATCTATACTATTAAGAAAGAGGTATCTCGAGCCTTATTTCATCAAGGCACGCAAGCTCCTAAGTAAATTCCTCGAAGTAAATGTCAAGCATGTTCCACGTTCACAGAATCATTATGCCGATGCGCTGGCAAGTTTAATGGCAACCTTGGCTCTTGGTCCAAACCAATCCATGCAAATAGGAGTAGAAGAATGCAGGTTGTTACCATCGATATTAAAAATTGTTACTGCCCTACCTTCAGTCTCTATTTCCGTCTTCTTTCATTCTCCATCCCCATTATGAGGGCTGGCCATAATATGTTTGGCTGTTCAATAGACAATTCACTTTTGGTTCATTTGGGTATGTTGGGAAGATGAAGAGATGAACTTTAGAATTCTGTTATAGAGAAATTCACCAAGAAGCTTTCAAGTTGGAAAGGTGCCCGCCCTATCAGGTCAAGCCGGTAAGGTCTTGTTTTTAATGAAATCCACTCTTCAAAGCTTCCCTTTATTCCCTCCATGTTCGAGGTCCCGAAAGGAATGGCTGGTCAGATTGAAGGAATTCGGACGAGATGTCCATGGTCAGGTGTTGGAGGGAGAGACAGAATTGATCTCATCGTATGGGAGAAGGCTCTCCGAAGCTTAGATTTTGAGGCTTGGGCTAGAGCTGAAGCTAGTTGGACTAGAAGCTAGTTATTCCGGTCTACTTGTTGGGAAGGCTGGCATTCCTTCATCCCATTCATCGCGATGACAGTGAGAAAGAAAAAAGATAGGAGTGAGAGGGAAACAATCCACCATCTCAGCCGTCCGCTTCTCCTTCTTTTGAAGTCCGGCAAGATAAAGATAGGTCCCTTTCTGAATAAGCCATCCTTCCCGAGAAGTGATATGCGTTACGACTCCAGTATCCCTTTGGCGGGCACCCTCGCAAAAGGGGAAGCAATGGGACTTGTTCTCACGACTACATCTCTCTTTGGTCAGGGATGACTTCCAACAAAACAAAGTTGGAGTAGGGAAAAAATCCCCAGTGGGGAGGGAACCCACCGTTATAGTTGCTTCAGAAATAGATATTCGAAGGTTGGGCGATCTTCTATCCTGTCCGGTCGTTGTGGCAAACGAACCTATAGAGAGATATATTGAGCCAATAAGCGGGATTGACTTCCTTATGTATAGTAGAGCATAGATGAGGTCACAAGAAATGGCTGATAAGAGTATAGTAGAGCATCTTGAAGTCCGCCTCCCTCGCTTCCACCCAAAAGGAGTTGCTGGAAAGCTAGAACCGAACCTGACTTCCTTATGTATGTTTCCCATCGTTGACGCAATGGTGGAATTCCCCCTATCTCTGGCATATTTCCCAGGGAAGTCATAAAGGAATGGACATCCGGAACCATGTTACGTGCCCGTGAAGTTTCGAGTGGATGTCTGACCTCCTCTACCCCCGAATCCCTTGACCAAACCCTACTTCGGGGATCACTGAACGGGAGGGACACCCGACACCACCTATCCCATCGGATCAATCATCCTACCCTACTGTAGTTATGGAAAAGAATGGAAGTGAGGAAAAATATATATAGTCACTTAAAGTTGAGAGAGGGTTCTCTCCTATCGGTATACGCTTCTCCATTCCGGGACCAAACCAAGCCCCTTTTATCTTTTGCCTATCCCAGAGATGTTATCCCCGATGACCCATTCGCACCAGAAGCGATAGTCAAGAATTCTATCTCACCCTCCCATTTCGCCAAGGGAGTCTTTGATTCGTAGCATTCATTGGATTGTTTTTAAGTAAAAAGAAAGATAATGGACTTTTCATATGTAAATACCCCACCTGGGAAGGAAACATTCCCGATCGGATTGCCTACTGCCCCAAGTCTTCATTTCCCGCTACACAACCGTCTATAATCCTCGAATACAAAGTGGCCAACTGAGAACTCAAGCGCAAATCTCAATCTGGGAATTGCTGCCAGCCTGCGAACATAGGGGACGAAATATGATCTATTTTGTTTGCTAGTGTTCAAAAAAATAAAGAAAAGCGATGTAGTACACTAGGCACCACTAGCACCCAACCACGGTATACTAAAGACGACAGGAAAACATTGGTTCAATTCTAATCGTGGTTTACATTCGCGACTTCGGATAAAAAGCACCAGTAAGGTAACAGCCTAAGTTCTGATCAGGGTTCAAACTCTTACCAATAAAATCATGGTTGCTGACTCGCATCCACAAGACGACACTGATGGGATTAGTCCTTGGCTATCCTTTGAGTGTCTGAAAGCTATAACAAAAGGTTTAATTTTTTAGATTTTTTGGTGTTTATAAACGGTCCCCTGTCCCATCAATCAAGTGTTCAATGTTCAACATTCCCATTGATTGGAGCGGGTTACTAACAACAAGAAGGATAATCACACTGTGTAAACTCCTCGGTTTCTATGCTGCGAGGTGAGTATGAGCGTATGCCCAATTGTTCACAGGCTTCAGAGTTAAAATAAATATATAGAAAATGTATTCCTTTTTTCGGGGGTTAGATTCGATCAAAAAAGCTCGAACGTGAGGTCCCCAACTTCTGGGGTCTCATCCCCCATCTAGGATGGAAGCAGCCCGTCTTGCTGTAAGTCAGATTGTCGAAGGGACTATACCAACCAAACCAAAAACCGGAAGAGGGATGCGCCATTAATAGCTTAAATACTGCCTTACGCATAATTTGATCATCGGCAGGGCGAGTTGATGGGCTACCATGACAGTAAAGAGCTCACATTTAAAGGGAAGATCGCCTCTAGATTCAGGATCAGACTTTGGAGCTTGTGCTCTACTAACGGAAGTCAACATACTGAGGGGTTTTCCAAGAGGAAGGACTCGGGATGGAGGTTCAGTACTAGACTCATTTAACGTGAGATTCGAAAACAAAATCTCTCACTGCCATATGAGGGAGAGAATTCCTTGGCGCCTCCTCAATCACCGTAGGCTTGGTCTGAATCAGCGAAGCTTCATAAACCATGGGAATGTTGGTCACAATTATCTATCCGAATCAATCTTAGTGGTGGTTTTTTGAAGGGCAGGGTCGCTACCATTCACAACGCGAATGAAGGCCTGGGGGTCCAGGTATGAATTCTGCTTGTTTTCATTGTAGATCCAAGGATCTACCATAGCGTAAGATAGAGCCCACTACCTTTGCTTTATAGCTCAGCTCCTCTCTGGCGACCCTCTCTCCGTATTGTAGAATAGTACTCTCAAATTCCTTAGCTCAGGTCTGAGGGGAAATCGCTTGTACCGAGTTTCCTATTCCTAGACACATGGTATGAGAAACCAAACTTGACCTTTTTTGTTTCTTTCACGCCATATGGACTCGAATGCTGGCTTAATACGGGATAGACAAAAATACAGCATTTCTTGCAGGAGGGGTAGCAGCCCTTTTTTTTGCGGCCCTAAAAGCCCTAGGCTATACCTAACCTATAGGCCAGCTTAGCTTCTAGGGGCACTCTTTAGGGAAAAAAGTGCTTCAGGCACCCAAACCCGAAGGCAGGATTCAAGTGCAAGGAATGTTGTATCCCGGTGGTGAAGATGAGAGCTCTGGCAGCCCTCGTAGC
>QANY01013656.1:1378649-1405715 GCA_003255025.1 Datisca glomerata | reverse complement strand
CCCCCCCCGGTTCTGGTTCAGGAAAGGGTCAAGCTAGGATCTTACATCGAAGCAATCTCTGGAGTTTTCCCTTATCCGAACGGGTCTTGCAAGAAAATAAGATTTCATATTGAGCTTCAAATATACGCTATTGGGATAGGATGGCTCCTACTAGCTCTCCCCTTGTAAGAACCGAACGTGCGAGTTCACCCGCATACGGCTCAGGTGGCGAAGGCCCTTTCCTTCGTGCTTGGTAAGCGCTTCGCT
The DNA here is from genome assembly GCA_003255025.1 of Datisca glomerata. Lineage (NCBI taxonomy): Eukaryota > Viridiplantae > Streptophyta > Magnoliopsida > Cucurbitales > Datiscaceae > Datisca > Datisca glomerata. Next base: position 1,405,469 of record QANY01013656.1, on the reverse strand, counting down.
GTAGCCAAGCTTACTGGTAGCCTATCGGCTAGATCCAAGCTTTGACCGTGACTGCTCGTCACTTCTGGCCGCCTTATTCCGTCACCCGAGATTTAAGTCAGCACCGACAAAGAACACTTTCTTCCTCGCGGCCGGACCGACTTGGAAGCAAGCTACTTGTCGCGTATCTCACCCATTTCTCTAATAAAAAGGTCATCTTCCAAAGCTCCTTCCTTCAGCTTGGTAAGCCTTCACTTTTTGGATCGTCTTCTGCCCAATGCGATACCCTCCCATTTTTTGGCTCCCATTGGGTTTACGTTGTTTACAGGTCGACACCATGGCAGCAAGAAAAGGCGATCTTGTGCTATACTCCGGTGATCTCTTTCCTACTGAGGCACGCAAACTCCCATCGTGTCCCAAATCACATTCCGTGAATCGAAAGGGGAAGCCTACTCATCCATTAGCTCCTCTCATAGATCGGTGCATTTTTACACAGCGTCTAAGCACAGTTCACTCGCGTTGATCAATCAAGAGCTTTGCCGCCACTCCTTAAGGTTACCTGTTATATCATACACTTCTTGCATTATTTTCCACGCTTCATACCCCTCTATTTCTTCTTAAGTTAAGGTAAAGGGCCAGGCATGGTGAGGTAGGAGCATTCTGTCGGCAATCTTTTTGGTTTGACCAAGAAGTCTTATGTCCTCCGAGTCGCACGGTGTTTTAACCGAAAGAACTTCTTGCGCAATTCATGCCTTTCTGTTTTATGACCAAAAATTGTTTATTGATTTCCATTTCAAATTTTTCTTTGGACTTTTTATCAATATGAGGTGATCGTAACATACTATATAAGACTCGTGACTCAGGCAATCCAATCTTCTGTGTGTAAGGCGGAAGCCCCCAAAAATGGTTTTCAAAAAATGGGTGATCAAAAGATCGAATCACTATGCGTATCTTGGTGGTCGTGACTTTTGGTGGTCTTTCTTTTGGGCTTACTCCTCTTCCTGTTCTATTGATCAGAAGCATCCAGCAGCGTCACGCCGGTTTAGAATTTGATTCTAAGGGCTAAGGCTCTCCTTATCCCCCTCCCTTTTCTTTCCTCCCTGGCTGCGTGCGGGCCACACATCAGAAAGGCCTTACAGGGGTCCTTCACTTACTTGTGTGAGCCCCCTGCCCGCTCATGCTCCTAACTAACAACCCGCTCATGCTCCTAACTAACAACTCGCTGCACATTAGCATAAAAAAATGAGTGAATAGCCAGTCCCATGCAACTTTCTCAATCGGTTTCCTTTATCCTGTTGCAGAAATATGCAACTCAGGAAAAGAAAGGCTTTCATTCTTGTGAATAAGAAAGCACTAAAAAAACTTGTGCATAGAACTTGCTATCTTTTTCATTTCTGTTTTTACAAAGTCAGATAAGAAATGAGTTATAGATGAAATAAAGTATTCATCTCCGTCTCTCTTAACTAACAAAAAATATAAATTTGCAATTGATGGGAATTCAATTGAAAGGCTCTCCGAGCCTTGCGTCAGATTGGATGAGTTCTTCAAATTGATAAAAAAATTTAGATAAATGGCTTTCTCCACTATTTGAAGAATTTCGTTTGCATCTTTTGTGGCATGCTCTTTGTAAAGCCAAATCAGGTTTGCGAGAACTTTTTGTGGCAAACCCAGAACCAGAAGTGGTAGTTGGTGTAATACCACTACAGGCGGGCCCGTCGCATGAGAATTAGAGCAAGAAGCTGTATCGCGCTCTCGAGGGGTAAGCGGTTGAGAGGGATGAGCTGCCTTGCTTTCCGCAAGAGATCGGGGGATAGGTTTCCCCGAGCCTCCCCCATGGGGTGGGGGGCGAGTCTCAATTCGAGATAGAGAGAGATCTCCTCTTCATATTCTTAGGAATGTACAGATTCACGCTCTAAATATGAGTCACGAAATGGAAATGCTAGAGGCGGCTTGTCTGATTCAGCTAGAATCAGATATCTGATTGTATTTGACTATAAACTTGATTATAGAATAAAAAAGAGTAAATATGAAATGTCCTTTTCTTGCCATATGCGCTTAGACTTTACTTTATCCCCTATTTTTTCCCGGTCCAATATTTGTTCTCGGAAGTCTTCGTTTTTGTGTAGAAGCAAACTCTCCAAATTTATGACCAACCTTTCCTTCAGTGATCTTACAACGAACATAATTTTTTCCATTGTAAATTCCTTCGAAGCAATCAATGAATTTCGGCAAAATAGAAGATCTTTGTGACCAAATTTTCCTGTTCAAAAGAAGATCTCTCTTCTTCTTCATTCTCAACAGGACTGCATCAACAAAACTTCCCTTCCATATAGATTGTCACGGCATGAACTCATAATTTTAGCGCTTCGATTCTGCCCCTACTTCAATTTAAGGCTTGTTCCTACTCCTCCTTCATCGTCGTTGGTCCTTCGTTCGTAGTGTTCATTGCATAGTGAGAAAGCTCACCCCTGCCTTTATACGAGAAAGCCCTCTTTTACATCCCCTAGATAAATGAATAGGAAATGGTACAACCCATTCTTCTTCTTTTGATGATGAAGACTTCGGTACAACAAGCTAAAGTGACCTCTACGCTTCATTCTCGGTGCGTAGGGCCGATCCCCGTGTGCTAGAGGGAGGACCAGAAAGTTTTTGTTAAGCATATAGTTGGTTTTTGTCTTGTTTAGACATTTGGTGTCTTTTCAGCCGGCCTGCTTAGCGACAGAGCCACCTTCTTTTGGGTCAGTGAGGAGGACAATCCCCCACTCTGGCAATTTCTTTGTGTTAAGAATGGATACTTCTTGGTGTTTGCTGGAATTCTTACTTGGGGATACCTTTGACTGATTGCCTGCTCCTTCATTATGATTAGTAAGAAGGGGAAAAATGGAAGAAGAAGAAGAAGAAGAGCTTCAGAATGGGTCCCCCTACTCAAAACTAAGAGGGGATTATCTAAAAATCTCTGAAGCAATAGGACAAGTCATGGTGATCAATGATAAAGACACATTGCCCCCGAGCTCGGTTAATAATGCACCTGAAGAACCACAAAAGGAGGAACATACTTTAGAATACTTGGAGTAGAGGGAAATGATGTCAAGCGAATCGGAAGAAGCCCGAAGAATCAAAGAAAGAATTAATGAATGCAATGAAGCAAGCCAAGATCAATGGGGGGCATCCACTCAAGAACCCACATTCCGATTCCCAATTATTGATGAGCCTCCTCTACGGATGCAAAGAACTCTTGCACCTTATTTCATGAATGGGCAATTCAAGAGGCCTCGAAAGCGATTCGCTTATGAATCTCCTATTGAAGAGTTATACTATGATCGCTCTGTGGTCCCCATGGAGAAGCCTCTCCGAAAGATGGAGATTGAGGCAATGATACAAGCTGCAGTAGAGTAGACCAATACGGGGGGAAACTAAGATTCAAGGATTTTTGCCGACATCCAGATGTAGCTCTCCTGGAAGGGTTCAAGATACCGAAGTTTAATAAATACAATGGGGTCGACGACCCATATCATCACTTGTTGTCCTTCTGTGGGGATTGCCGAGGCCTTGATTCCCAGTCTAGGTTATTTATCCACCTTTATCAGAAGTCATTAGAAGGGGAAGCACTCAATTGGAACTCATTTCTCCTTCTTGATGCTCTACGTAGTTTTGAGGATGTGATTGACAGATTCACTCACTAGCCAGTAGTTGCACCAGGTGGAACATCCCCCAATCTCTGTGATCTGGTGAATGAAAAAATGCAGCTCTGTTTTGAATTCATTACCTTTGTTAACCGATGGAGGAATTTAGCAGCTAAAGCAAAATGGAACATAAAAGAGGAAGATGTAGTACAGATGGTTATCGATAACCTACATGGGCCCATCAAAGAAGTGATGGTGCTAGGAAATTTCTGAACATTTCTTCAACTGTTTGAACGAGTTGCCCGCATGCAGAGGAGTATAAAAGATGAGTTTATCACTTTCCTCAAGAAAAGTTCTAATGGGGAGAAGGCAAGCTGAAGAATACCCTAAGGACCAGAAACCAACTCAAGAGGTTACCATCATTTTGGATCAAATTAATGTGGTTCAAGCATAGGAGAATACACAGAGATAATAGAGCACCCAGAATCAGCAAGCCATCCAGTGAGCTGGGGCCCTCCCCCAACCCACTCAAAAACCACAAAACCCAGCCCAAGCTCCTCCCAGACCCTCTTATAAGAATGTTGTGCCTCAGGCCAATTATGATCCTCAATAGTAAGAAGGTGCTCCCAAGAGACCCTGAGGACCTAATAGAGCTCACTACCCGCCATTACCCCTATCCATTCCTACTTTATTCTCCATCCTTCTGGCCTGGAAAGCCATTTCTCTGCCCAGAGAGAAACCACTTCCCTGGCCTCCTGGTCTCGACTATTCAAAATTCTGTCTATTTCACCGATACGCGGGCCATACCATCGAAGAGTGTCATACTTTGTGTGATGTCATCTATGACATGAATAATGAAAATTGTCTCAATTGGAACGAAGTTAAGGCATACCTGAAAGCCGCCAATGTCACTGAAGCAACTAAGGGATCTATACTAATCCAATGCCTCAACATCAAGGGGGACAACTACTCAGGAACCTGCACCGGTACAAACTAATCCAGGACCTTCTGCCAGTGGTAACACCATCCGAGCTTGCAGTGCCGCTCGAAGAGAAATGCCTGTGAGATCCCCTCAAGTTCTATAATTCGAAGGAGGTTCAGAGAATGAAAAACTTCGAAGTCACTTTCTTTGTCCTCAGGAATCAAAGTTCCAAAAGCAGACAAAAGCACTATGGAACCGGACCTCCTCACTGCTGCTCAATTCATTACCAGGAAGTGGCAAATTCACTTTCTTAGTAAGGGTTGGTTGCAAAGGTGAAGAAGGAAGAATGTATCCGAACGAATGCATCGGCATATTTGATTACCCCTTTTTTAGAAATCCCCTCGTCACCTACTAGTGAGCCAGAAAGCTTAGGGACACCTCTCGCTCCTCTTCCCCCATTTGACAATCGTATCTCAGAATGTTCAGATGATTCTCTGGAACCCTCTTAACTAATATATGCTTCAATACTAAAAAATGGGGATATCTCGTTGGGAAAAGGTTGAAGAAAAGGATTTCATGGGCAGAAAGGTGAAGGGAAGTTAAGAAAAGCCTAGCAGACGAGACTATCAACCCCTTTCTATTAAGACCTTGGCACCTTCCTTACTCACCTACGAGAAATTTAACCCTATTTTGAAGAGGAAAGCTCCCAGGTTCCGCATCTTAACAAAGCGCATGATCAGATTGGAAGCACTGAGGTTAATGCGCAATAGGCCCACTCACCCAGCCAAGATGCATGACAGAAGAGTGCGAGGCAAAAATGGAGTTTCCCTATTGGGTGAGGTGCATGTCCGAAAATAATCTTTTTTAAGACTTTCTCCCCTATGTTGATCTTTATATATATTACCCTTATTGTGGAATGCACGGGAAAGCCTTTCCTGGTAGACCTGGACATCTTTCATGGCATGAAGTCTCTTCTCATCTAATAGCTCTAATTGTGGGGATATCTAAAAAAAGATGCTCTCTCTCATCCACATCAATATCTTTGTCAAGCTAGACCCTGATGAGGGATGGGAATGGCTAAATCCGTCTACCCTTTTCTTCGTACGCAAGTAAGAAATTTCCTTAGATCGTATCCAGCTACATGCCCTTCTCATAAGATTTTGTAAGCTACGGGCCATAAAATCTTCGACGAAGCTTAAAGTAGGCATCAAGAGCTAAAAAGGGGGCCAACAAAAGCCCCTTTGAAGAAAATGCCTGTGAGAAACTACAGGACATAGAAGAAGGCCTAAGCAGCACCTAAGAAGTAGGCTAACAAGTTGATTGAATCTTTTCCAGTCTCTTTTCTGGTGGATTACCTCCAAAATAAAGGATTTTGATATTCCTTTTGTTTTGGACAAGATAAGTGGACAGATGAGTTGAATAATACAGGGACATATAAGCTAGGTGAGGTTCCCCTTTGATATCCCCCAACCTAAAGCCTTTATTTAGAGGTGGGTCTTTCAACAGCCTACTCTTTCGATGAAGGGTGCACTACAAGAAAATCGGTACTATAGGGATCAAATGGGGGATTTCACCGATATTGAGTCGACTATAAACTACTAATCTTGCTTGGAAACGTCATTGTGTATAGGAAGAGGGGTCCTAACTATGCTTGGTTGGGAAAAGGGTGAATGGTCCCAAAAGGGACGGGAAAAAACCTACTAGAAAGAACGGGGGGTCATCAGGTAAGTCAACTTTATCCGTGACTCTGAGTAAAAGATTTCTGGGATAAAGAAACTCGCAAACCAATTTGCTCGGGTGGACTCTTTTCTGGTATGCCCGGAAAAGAGTGTTTCGGTATAAACTCAGCTTGCTGCATAGCCTTTCTTTCTCGTCCAAACACTCCGGATCTTCATTTCCCTTTACTCTATAGGGCCGAAGCTTGACTAAGAAGGGATTTTTTTATTGAGATAGAGTCAGGGGGATCTACATTTCTTGTCACTGCTCTATTCCTGATTCGAAATCCATAGAGGACTTTAAGAGAGGATGAACATTCCCGTTCTATAGGTAGGACTGCCCCCTATTATAAAAGGGTGAGGGCGGACTTGCGTACTTATGATCTGCTAACGCTGTGAATTACCTTATACCTATGCAGCAGGAACAAGATTGAAGCACCTACTCTACTGGTCGTCTGCTCTTTTGAGGTCGTCTTTCTCTAGGTACAAAAAGGACATTAAAGGATATCTCCAAAATTTGATGTACTTCTTAAAATGTGGGACACATCTCATCTTTGTCGAATCTAAAAGCCATTGCCTTTGCATCCCAAGCCTTCACTGCAGCTATGATCAGATCCCAGTGTTGGTTTACTTTTTACGTTATCCTTCACCAAATCTTCTGAACTCTTATTCTTAATGATGGATAGCATAAGGGCTCCGAATGAGGGATCTGATCTTACCTTCTATTATATTAGATCTTACTTTCATCGATTCCCTTACTTGTATACTGGTTGAGATTTTTAGTCTTCTTCTCCTGGTGGGATAGCAAAAAAGGATCTCTTCTATCCCATAATGGTTGTCTACAAGAAGGCAGATGTTACGCAGAAGGTTTATCAATGAGATGAGAGAAGGTTGACTTCAAGAGGGTGAAGAGGTCGTTAAGAAGGCACTTTTAAGCCCTCATAATAGAATTAGCTCTACTCTTTCAGAAGAGGGTAGAAGAATACCATTAAGATGAATATCCCATTAGTGCAGCTCTTTCCTAGGTAAAAATACCTAACAACGAGAATCAGGAGGGACTTAAGAGCTTCTGGGTAGCATCAGGAGACTTACTTACTATAAACTAATAGTGAAGGTTGTAGGGAAGGCTGATTATAAGAGAAGGGTATAGTAACTTGTATCGAAGAGTATTCCCGAGATGTGAATCTCACTAAAGAACTAAAGCACTTTGAATCAAGATCTTCATCAACATTCATCATGGTCTTGCTAGTTCTCATAGACAACCCTGGAACTAGAACATCAGCCAGATAGTTGCCCTCGAGTCTCACTACTTTTCTTATCCTGGAACTTGAACTAGAACGGATTTTGTCTCATTCCACCTACCCTTCTTTCATGAGTTTAAGTGAATGAGCTAAGCCAGATCTTTCTCTCCCACAGGGATAGGATGTGAAAAGTGAACTTGCTATCCCACTGGTAAAGGAATACACAATTCACTTTCAAGCTCTACCACAGGGAAGGCATAGGCATATTAATAAGGCGCTTTTAAGCCCTGAAGCTACCTCTTATGCCTTATTCTTCCTCCTACCCATCTGCGTATCTTCCTTTAGCTAGCCCTCCTAATCTAATGAGAAGATGCCTGATCGTACTCTCTCCTCTTCGAGTCGAGCTACTGATTGTACCCTACCCGGATCTTCTAGTTAATAGCTACCCATCAGCTTGATAGTAGGCAGTTCTCTCACTTTCTTAAAACCTGTATTTTTCGATAGCCAACCCTTATACTACACATAAGCCTTATCCACGCCAACTCTGATGCAAGCCATCTCTCCTACCTTGACTTAGATTAGTCAAGTCCTTCCCGACCTTCACTTACTATAAGTTCATACTAGAGGCCCTTTACTTGAAAGTTCAGCCCTTAACGCCCTTAATTAAGTCTTAGTTAAGCCCGTAACGCCCTCTTTCAGTACTCCCACCGGGATAGGAGATGATGTTTAAACTATCCCACCATCTGAGTAAAATCTCTCTTATAATCAGCCTAGAACTAGAGCATCCACCTTCTACTACTGCTATCACATATTCCTTCTAGTTCTGATCTACGATCACCCTCCTCCACAAATCATACTTTTTAGTACGGGAGCGGGAAAGACAGTGCTTACTCAGCGATAAAAAAATGTTAACAGGGTGCCAAATAAGGGAATAAAAAGTAGTGGGGTTGTGATTGGTTCGATTCTCATTGCTGGCACCGCAAGGGAGATGTTAATTTCATTAGTATGTTGCATGCAATTCAATTTATTTTGCAATCCATTCATAGAGAAAATAGAGAAAGTGCTCCTTCGACATTTTCTTACGTATGCAATCATCGAATACTGTAAGCCGTTAACAGTGAATCTTTTTTATCTCAGTCCATTCGTGGCACATGAATGCCAAAGTGGATTAGTAGGTTTTCGGCTAGATTACGTCCTAGCCGTGGGGCTTCGACTCCCCCATGATATGAGACAGCCTCTTCTTCGTAATCAAGCCAGGGAAAGGGTGGGCTACATGACCAGGCTTCAGGGTAATGAAGTAGCTCGACTCGAAGAGGAGAGGGCTAAAAGGGCTCGACTGAAAGGAGAGGGAGGGGCGTAAAAAGGTTCTTAGAGGAGGCGATCTTTAGGCATGCACCGGCTCTGAAATTACGTCTGGTGCCTTTCCCTTTTTTTTTCATCGAGAGGGGGGTTGAGGTACTCCGCAAATAAAGGTCAAGAAACCACTTAGGTTGTCTTGTGTTAGCTTCAATCCAATAAGTGAGGACTCACTATGAGAACGGACGAGCGTTTAACCGGATTGATTTTCATATTACAACTGTAGATCTGTAGATCCAGTGTTTGAAGTTATTCTAGTTTGTTTCGATTTAGGGATTCCACAGTTCAGGCATAGACATTGTTGAGTATGTGGCTTGACTTAGTCCAAGGTGACTCAAGTCTTGATTGAGCAGTCATTTTTCATAGTCACGGGTCCTGCTTTAGCACCGTTTCACATTTGAAACTGTAGAGGGCGGTTTGTGACCTTCCCATTTTATAGTGAAACCGGGGACCGAGAGGTCGTGAGCTATAGCAAAAAGATGCATCAATTTCTAGGCTAATTCATTTTCTTGTGGATGCTATCTATGAGGTAGTTAGACAGGCCCTAGGGGATCTGTTGGGTCTTTTAAAAGGACTAAATCAAAGGGCACAAATAAATGAAGGGAAAGCATGTTGTTTTTCTGAGGTTGGGTTTTAAGATGAGAGTAGGACACACAAGTCGAAGAAATCCGTTGTCTAGAGAGAGTGGAGTGGTCTCAAAGATTTTTCTATTTTCATATTTATTGCGTATATATATATATATATATATATATATATATATATATATATAGTTTTTCGAAGAAAATCAAACTATATTTCTCATTTGCTGCCACTCAACAACAGCCAGTCTCAGCTCCGCACATTCCTAGAAATTTCTTCTTTCTTTCAGCTAAAAATTGTTTTCATCTGGTATGAGAGTTCATGTTATGCAGATATGGTAGCGACACAATCTTCTGGATCTATAGTTGCTGATATGATTACTGCATTAACGCATACGATTGTAAAGCATCGCAAAATGGAACCTCCAAATGTAGATCTTTGGAAGATGAGAATGCAGTTGCTCTCAAAGTACATGATCTTTTTTTTTCATTCTTGAGAAAATAGAAGCCCGCAGATCTTGTCCTAATGGCTTCTTCAATCAAGTGATGTTGTTGTATCCAAATAACAAGAGAAAGCATATGAACAACATCTATAGTTGTAGACAATAAAAAAAAGTGCTTCGAAGCTATGCTAATGGTGGTCAAAGATAAGGTACTAGTTTCAGTGGGAGACATTGAGTCTGCATAAGAAAGATGGGAGACTCTATAGAGAATGTATGAGTCAGTGACAATGGTAAACATTCAGATTCTTCGGCAACGGTTTTTCCAAGCAAGATGCAAGAGGGGACGACCGTGTCTCAGCAGTTAGACAAGATGAAGATGATTATCAAAGAATTTGTAGTAGTGAGAGTCAAAATGACTGATCGTGATCAGTGACCAGGAAGTCCGCTGAAGTCCTTTGAGTCTTTGACAACCACTCTCTCCTATTAAACTCCTCCTTTCACTATGATTGATCTAACCATTTTCTTTAGGCAGAAGCTGAAAAGAGATTTGAACAACAGTCTGAAAAGACTAATGCTGCGCAAAAGAAGAAGAAGAAAATGAGTGCAAAAGGACCTGAAAAACATAGAGTGTTGGTCCTGCAAGAAGAAAAGTCACTTGAGTTTTGAGTGCCCATAAAAAAAGGGCAAAGGGAAAACACCATGATGATCAGGAAAAGGTAGTGTTGGTCACTACTATGGCCCTGTTTGCCAACATTTCAGATAGTTGGTGGATCGGGTCCTCGCATCATATTTTCTTCCAAAAGGCAGAATTTGGTACAGATATGATTGAAGAACTGGGTTCTTCATATATGGGTAAGCAATGGCACTTCGACTGTAACCAGAGGCTGAGGGAATGTGTAATTTCTATTGGAAAATGGAAAGTCAGAAGACAAATGTTGATATTTTCTTTTTGTACCTGAAAAGAACCTGCTCTCGATGAAAAGAGCCTTGACTTTCTATTATATTAGTAAAGCGCTAGCGCGCTACTTCTAGCAGCTTTCTTCAAAAGCTTGACTAAGAGGACTTTTTTAATAGATTAAGAGGTGAGTCAGGGGCTGTTCTTAGCGCTCCAGGAAATTAGATTCTGACCAAGAACAAAAGCCTGAGGTAGAGTGTCAGTCGTTAGGGCAGCCTGCCTTTCTTTTATAGTAGTAGGTTTTATAAGAGTAGGGGAGAATAGCTTAGCACCTGGAGATATAGGCCTAGCGCAGGGCAGGATGGACGAGATAAGAATTCAATTAAAGAGTATTCTTTGTTTGGGTTAGGCGAAGTCCAGAGATGGAACGAGAGACCTCCATGCCGAGAAAGTCAAGCTGCGGATGAAAGATACAAATTGATTGTCAAGCTCCTTGATGAAATCGAAGAAAAGAGAAGAATAATTCTCGGTGAGAATGTTGTCATCAACGTATAAAAGAAAAATGAGGCAACGACCATGACCTCGGCAAAAAAAGATGGAAGAATGTGCACAACTACAATGGAATCCTTTATCAACAATGAAGTAGTGAGAAATGAACTAAATTTCTGAAAGTAGGCCCCTTTCTTAGCTCTTGGTGCCTGTTTTAGCTTGTTGGAAGCCGTAACGTAAATCGCTTTCTTGAGCTTGCATACCAAGTTAGGATTCCTAGGAGAAGAGAAGCCTGGAGTTGGAGGAGGCTGAATAGAAAATCTTGCGGATCATCCCTTCCCTTATCTTGTTGAAAGGCAGCATTCTTCACGTCAAGTTGAAATAAGGCTCACTTTTTATTGCAGCCAAGGCAAGAATGCCACGAATGGTGGTCATTTTAGTAACCTGGGGCAAATATCTACCCTATCTTTAAAGGGGTTCGACTTCATCTTTTTGAAGGAATCCATTAGCTACTAATCTAGCTTTGTATCTTTCTACTGAGCCATCTGTTTTATGCTAGATCTTGTAAATATACTTGCAGCCTATGGCATGTTTCCTTGCAAGCAATGAGACTCAATCTTCTTCTTTTTTCCCTTCTTCCTACATAGTATCTCTCCAGCAAGAATGATTGTCAGCTTCAGCAAATGATTCAAGTTCATGAGAAGATTGAACTGAGATGAGGTAAACTCGATGATTTAGGGAAAAATTTTTATAAGATAAGATAAAAATCCTTCAACGGGATAAGAAAGTTGAGAGGATCGACAAACCTGAAAGAGGGATCCAGAATCTGAGGAAGTGACTGGAAGAGAAGCAACTGGGCTAGACTGCTGATCTTCTGGAGTATTCCTAGCCTGGGAAACATAATGTAATCACCGTCGAGAATAATGATGTTGTGCCGGGTGACTGGAATCCTCTGAGGTCAACTGAACAAGCTAACAATCGGCAGAAGATGCTGAGCAAAGCTTCTTCCCTAAAGAGTGGGGTTGATCCGTAACATCAACTGTAGAAGAATGAGGTTCGAGTTGATGAACAAGAGAAGGCCGCAATCTCCATCACCATTCTCCCCCGGTGCTGATTAATAAGGTTAAAGAAAACATGAGGCGGCCTCATTAAAGAGAACATTCAAGGATACATCTTTTCTCTTGGATTTCACGTCATAACATCTATACCCGAACTGAGCATATCCACGAAAGAAAGAAGTGGTATCCTTGGGGATAATTTTTCTCTTAACTGCGTAGGAATATGAATAAAACATGTGCATTCAAACACTCACAAATGCCTATAGGATGGCACTGCCTCAATAAGAATTTCGTGAGGTGCCGCTGCAGCTTATTCCCTCTTTCTCCCCCCCCCCCAAAAAAAAGGAAGGAGATGCCCCGTCCCTTCTTTATGCACATCCATATACATAGCCAGAAACAAAGGTGTACAATATGGTCAAAATCTGCTGCTCTTTAAGTTCATTCACTGTAGGTTCTCTTACTTGCTTTAGTGGCTGGCAAACGCCAACTGAGAGGGAGAACGAATGGCCCAAGAATCGACTGGTTCCTAGCAGACTCGTGGAACTGCTGCTTGGATTATCGTAGAATAAGAGGAGCCATCTTAGGAAATGACTTCACTTAAAAGACCTCCAATGGGAGGTGAGGGAGTCACTTGTCTGGTCTTGCGGTGCACTCACTCCCGTTACGAGAATGAAATGACGCTCCAGCTCGACTCGAGACCAAGAGTCCTTAAAACTCGCACCAATAGCGATACTGAGCGGCCATATATTGATTGAAAAGGTAGACCAGCCAACCCTCCCCCTTAGCCGCCTACCTACAGGTGTTCGTAGCTCGATCGGAGGTCAAGAGTGTGGTCCGGCGGAAAAATAAAAGTCGTCCGTCTCAAGTGATACGTGAATTGCTCAGTAGTGCTCACCACTACCGTAGCTGGTGAAAATAGCTTAATGGTAGAGCATAGCCTTGCCAAGGCCGAGGTTGAGGGTTCAAGTCCCTCCTTCTACTCTTGGCTTCGTCGTTTAGTGGTAACGAGTGGAGCACAAAGCAACCCATTGTATAGGGTTCCAAACCTATCTTACTAATAAGAAGAAAGGGGGAAGCCAAAACCTACTCCTAAGAAGTTGCTGGCTTTTCAACCGTCGCACTAGCGCGCTTCTGTTTTTCAGCAGGCTTCTTCAAATATCCCATAAAAAAGTAGGGGTTATAACTATAAGTAGCTAGCGCGAAAGCGGTTTCCCTTATGTTTAAGGGGTTGCTAGTTGTAGCGTGCAATGTACTAATGAATAGGAAAAGTGGCTTGAGATGACTAATGATAGATGAATGTGAGGATAGAACATGTTCGATGCCTCGTCCTTGTCTCCTTCACCGGAGACTGTAAATAGTGGGAATCATCTCGATAAAGAAGAGGCAAAGGTGGGCCTCTCGATCCACTCCATCTTCCCTGGCCCCCCCAACACATTCGTGAGACGAAAGAAAGCTCCCGCCATAGAGATGAGATCTAAAGTCTGGGTCCCCTCGAGCACCATTCCCTTGAACTTGAACTGGTCGAGAGAGATGAACCCGCACCAAATTTGATAACCTTCGAACTGAAACCCCCAACTAGAGATGGAATTCCAGAACCGAAACAACTCAGTTGAGGGCTCTCAATCCAATCCTTCTTCCCCAGCTCCCCAACACATTCTTGAGATGAAAGAAACCTCCCGCCTGAGAAGAGATCTAAAGTATGGATTCCCTTGAGCACCCTTCCCTTGAACCTGAACTGGTCGAGAGAGATGAACCCGCACCAAATTGGATAACCTTCAAAGTGAAACCCCCAACTAGAGATGGAATTCCTGAACCTAAACAACTCAGTTGAGAGCTCTTGATCCAATCCATCTTCCTTGGCCCCCTACACATTCTTGAGATGAAAGAAGCCTCTCGCCATAAAGAAGAGATCTAAAGTCTGGGTCCCCTCGAGCACCCTTCCCTTGAACGTGAACTGGTCGAGAGAGATGAACCCGCACCAAATTGGATAACCTTCGAACCGAAACCCCCAACTAGAGATGGAATTCCAGAACCTAAACAACTTAGTTGAGAGCTCCATGACCGGTTCAAGGGAAGGTCCACCAATGATTGATAGGCCATTCCCCCTATCCGTCTCTTGATCCCTCATTACACTAATTTGTTGTTACTGGTTCATTCAAGGCATAGACCGCCCATTTCTTTGTCTTATTAGCGCAAGTGTTTGTCAAACGATGAAAGATGCTAAACTTCATACTCGAGATGAGAAAGAGGGCTAGGCCCAGGAGAGGAGGGCTTTCAGGGACTGGGGAAGACGGGTGGATTATAGAGCCAGGGATGGATCGAAGGTTTGTCCATTGGGATTGGGCATGGACGAGCTTCGACTAGGCCAGCATTGATGAAAAAACTTACAAAAAACTTCTCCCATCGCATCATTAACCCCGTGTAGGATTAAAGATCAGGTCCAGGATTCGAGTAATATCGACCTTCCCTCTCATCTCAGGGTGAGGCAAGGAGTTCAATAAAATGTTCATTGTTCAATATCTCGGCTGCTCAAGACGTTTGACTAGCTGCTCCTCTGACCCGGAGTGGATTCTAGGGGAAGGGCAGAGCCTCACCTTGTAGTAGAGGGTGTTCATTTCTGGGACAAGTTTAAACTAGACTGAAGGGAAGAGGAATTCAAGACTCCAATCTTACTGGGGATTCATCACGGTCTAGGGCTTTCGAATCAAAGCATCGGCATCTGAAACTAAGAGGGAGCTTAGATCGTCAATTGAAGAGCCAGGATAGTCAGTAAATTTCTATTGATTATTGATTTGACTAGAGGGACTCCTAGCAACAAACTTGTATGAAGGGGCCCCCATAGAGATGCAGGAGCCGCCAGTTGGATCAACCCATAAAT
This sequence comes from Datisca glomerata, assembly GCA_003255025.1. Classification (NCBI taxonomy): domain Eukaryota; kingdom Viridiplantae; phylum Streptophyta; class Magnoliopsida; order Cucurbitales; family Datiscaceae; genus Datisca; species Datisca glomerata. Next base: position 1,390,292 of record QANY01013656.1, on the reverse strand, counting down.
GAGAGGCCAGAGGGATGGGCTCATTCGACTAATTAGTGATCCCTGGCCCTACCTAACAAAGAGATGTCCCTGAAATAAGGGATTGGTTGATCGGAAAGCTCGGGCAGGAGTAGGATATTTCATCAAAACCTTTCTGATCTGCTAGCTGGTGGTCCTCTCAAATCTCATTTCTTTTATGTAGGGTTAATTCTAAGGTTCCTTCTTCCGGTTGTAAAACAGAAGAAGAGGGAGAATGGGCACAGCCCCACCAGTAGCCAGCAGCCCATGTTTTCGACCCGAAAGGAATTGAAAATGAAACAAGAATCTATGGAGTGGAGTGACTATCCTTAATCTCCTCTTCCCTTTTTTTCCATTCTCGCCGGCAGGAGAATCCATTTCTTTTCTTGTATTGTGTATTATGAAATAAGACTCAGACGTAATCTGAGTTTGAGATGGAATAAGACTCAGACGTAGAGTCTTGTCGGTCGGGAAGGGATTTTTCTATTTATTTTTTACTCCCTTCTGGCTTTATTAAATACGGGGTTCTTCTCTTTCTTCACGAGGGAAAGCCCTTTACAGATGGAGTAGTGCATCTCTGTCTTGAAAGCCCGCCTTATAGATAGGAGTCCCTATCTCTACTGCCTATCTAACCCGAAGACTCTTATTCGTGGTGGAGTGCTTCGAGTAGGATCCAATCCCATCCCAGCAGACAAACTCCTTCCTGACCCAACTCACCTGCCTTTGAAGCTAGAATGCCTTTATAGAAGAGGCTACCCGAGGAATCGAAAAGTTTGAAGTAGGATGTGGAATGTGATTGGTGATGGATGGTGGTTATGAAATCAGTTCTGCATCAGATGATGAGCCCATGCGAAAACATTCTCTTTTATTGGAACCCGATAGGTAGGCTATTAGATTGAGTCGAAATCCTACCAACGCATAAAGGTTCCGATTTGAGTGAGAACCCGAATGGAGGAGGCGAGAATCTTGATCGAAAGCTCCACTGTTTAGTAGTGAGAAAGACTTTTAAAAATTCGATCAAATCAGTTGAGAATCCCATCATCGGTTAGGTGGGCCTAATGACTGATCAAGTTGGGCTAGGCGTCCATGTCATAGTACCTTTCTTCTAGCCAAGAATGCCATTATTGATCAAATCGGGGCGGATCAAATTCATTGGAAAATAAAAAATCTAATGTTTTCACTTAACATTCAGAAAAAAAACCTAAAAAAGAGGAAGAGTAACTAAGACAAGAGCAAGGTAAGCAAGTAAGAAGGAGAGGCTAGAAAAGGCGAGGCAAAAGGCTCTCTATTTCTAGGAAGATTGTGTCTAGGATCTGGCTTTCCCCTAAATTTCATCAGTTCTAGGTTCAAGAGCCTGCTCGTCCATCTTCATTCCAATGGCGAGCATTTCCATTGAGTGACTGTAAATACTATGGTTTACAGTCTAACCAACCATTTCTCTTAGAGCTTTATAAAGCTTTAAGAAAGAATAAGGAGTAAGGGGGACCTTCTTTCTTCTCCTGCGGAGCTCTGAGAAAGTCACCGACGGTAGGTTAGTACAGTTCTCCTGCTACTGATTTGGCCCTGCGCTGATTCAGAAGCTTTTTCTTTAGTCTAGGATTAGAAAGAAGAATCAAATAAAACAAAGCGGCGGTTGGTAGCTCTACTAAGAGAAGAACCGCTCACTGCCTTTTCTTCCGAAATAACATCTGCAGGTAGCCTAGGTGAAGAGAAGCAAGCTACCTTTACCGACCTCCAATCTATATCTATAGGCTGCAATGGTCAGAGCTGGTAAGCATGGTAACTGTATCGGCGACCGGAGTCGGCGCTCCGTATTCTATCGGTGGACGCGGAGCCAACGAGTTCAGTTGAAGAGCGTAACGAGTCTAAGTTTACAGAATCATTCACCAACTTTTATAGGTATAGCATTGCAAGAAAATAGAGCAGAGAGCTTACCGTTTGTTTCTATTAGAGTCGCGAGCTTGTTGTAGTCGGTCTTAAAGGGAGAATCTTGCTGCTTACTTGCTTTATCCTCGCGTTCTTGCACGGCTCGGCTCGTTCTTCGAGCCCTGCTTCTCCCTTCCCCCTCTCCCCATTCTACCATCCAAAACAAGGTTGTATGGAGTATAGCCAAGTGGTAAGGCATCAGTTTTTGGTACCGGCATGCAAAGGTTCGAATCTTTTTACTCCAGATTATGAACACCTGATCGGATCTGTCAAGAACGAGCTGACGACTACAGGGGAAGCGGCTGACTGCAGTCCCTGAGCCCAGCTTGTAGCAAGCCAAAAGTGTGATTTGCACATAATTTTCTAAGAGAAGAGATCGAAGGGAAAGGCAGATGGCAGTAAGCAATCCCTTCCAACCAGCCAACCCGCGGAGTTGAACACAAGACTTACTTCGGCCAGGTTCTTTTATCAATCTCCTGGCCTTTGCTTAACTCCTTGGTCAGTAAACCGGTCGCTGGTTGATTTGGTTGAACCTTGGACACGTGAGAACCCAGCCCAGGAGGAATGCATGGTTCCCTGGCGCTTCATGAGACGGGCGTTCATAGTCCCCCTCCCTCTAATCTAACCCTTCCTCGCTCGCCCAGGCCTGCCGGCACAATAAGAGAATGAGGGAGCTAATCTGCTTGCTTGTGCAGGCGAGGACCGCTCGGCTAGGGCGCGACAGAGGAGCTTTGAGTGACTTGTTAGGGCTGTCGAAGAGCAAAGAATCAAGTCATTCGAAGCTCTACCCCTTACTTTGACCCGTGTTGTCTCCCTCCAGTTGCCCCCACCAAAGAGGTCAAAAATTCAATCAATTACCCTTCTTTTTCTCATCAAATAAAAGACTACCATACACGCCCTTTGCCGGCAAGCTAACCTCGCCTACCTCATCTATAGGCATTTCTATCTGCTCGCGCGTGAGATCAGATCGACTACTCTACTACCATCATGCCGAAGGTCTTTTCTTCAATAGGTCGGATAATGGAAAACTTCTTCATAATCTTAGGATCCCTGCAACCGCACCACTCAATTGCTCTGTCATAAAGAAAGGGAAGGAAAGATTTATTTGATCAATCGCCTGAACCTGCCTTTCTTTCTTTGCCAAGAGGGGTGGCCCAATCACTAATAGATCTCTCAACGAGAGCCTCATTCTATTTAGAAGAAACTGCTTCAGTTGATCCATTTGATTAAGTCATTATGTCTTTCGATACCCACCTGTTTGGAGTGTAGGGGTAAGGGCTCACCTATTGATTATGTTGTTGCATGCTTTTTGGTAGAGCTGCCACCTCACATGGCTACAACTAGCACCAGGATGGTGCCTATAAAGTTATAGGCACCGGTTCATTCAGACAATGAAGCTATAGTCAGTTCGAAATGTTGTTCAACGATAGATGTAGTCGATGGGGTAGAGGGTCTGTAGATACTCGTCGAGCTCCTCATTGCCCCAAAAGCATTTGATGCTTTTTCTCACTAAGCAGCCCCTCATGTTACACTTCAGGTTTGGGGAGTCAAGGTGCCCTCGAGCGGTGGCTGGGAAGTGATCTTTCTGGTAACGGGGTTAGAACTCGGAAGGCTGGCCAGAGTTGTGTCCTTTTGAGCGGATGAGGTCGGCTCTGTGATTGAGGGCTTGCGTGGAGGCGGCATTGCGATCACGAGCTTGGACGTCACTTCTTCATTTCTCTGCTTTTTGGATGGGGGCTCCTCCTCAAGTGAAGGCATATATGTCGAACGGATTCACAATAAACAATCATCAAACGTGATTGAAAAACATAAAAAAAAAAAGAAAGGGGGGGCTTACTCATGACGATGTCGGGCAGGGTGTCATAGAAAGATGTTTGGGGGTAGTGGCTGTAAGTTTGAAGGGTTTTGTCTTACTGGAGTGAGGAGGTTAATAAGATGTGAATAAGCAGAAAAGGAAAGAATTAGGGTTTGAACTTACGTTCTCTGGATGGAAGGGGTGATCGGGATAAGTGATATGCGAAAAGTGAGATGCTTTACACATTCACTTCCAGGACGTCACGCCCGTACCTTTTGTGACTGTAATGGTTGGGGTTGGCTCTAGTCACCGGTTGCGCTGCATGAGCCTCTAGATGCCTCTAAGAAAGCGAAGGCTTTCAGGGTGATCGCCGCGCATCCTTCCCATGCCCCGAAACAAAGGTCCCACCCAGTCACGATCGCTAGGGAAGGGCCGTATCCCGGCATCCTCGTCGGGATATGGGCCATTTTCCTACGCAAGTCATCACCGAAAGGAGGGGCCGATCTTCGTGCCAGGGTATCCCGATCCTTATGCCACGTAAATTTAGGGATGCCCTTCACTCTAAAAACTTTCTACGACCGGTGATAAACCTATCTACAGGACGACTTTCAGGGTTAAAGGAAGACCTTTCTATTTCATATTGAGTCCTCAGAAGTTCAGTCCACTTGGTGTCAGATTAGCTCGACAGGTCATAAAAGAGGCTATCGCGGAGTACCCCAATTTTAGTGAACCCTGGGAGTTGTGGGCAGCTCGACGATCTATATTCCAAAGGTTTATGAGGTGAAGCTATTTTGTTATTTGTAGGTTTCTCTACTTCAGGCTCTTCTGAGGGCCTTAGTTTGAGGTGAGGTTTTATAGTTTGATGGTTATCTATGTTCTCCTCTCCTCTTCCCCGGTAGCTAGGATAGAGTTCTCTCTATCTTTTCTTCCTTTCGTTCAGGGGCACTCTAAAGGCTTTACAACCTTCAGAGCTGGTTGAGAGCGGTCTAGTCAGTCCCTCTTACTCTTTGATAGACATCTTTTGGTTCATGGTCTCATCTGACGAACAACATTAGGTCCTTATTCTGTGTCCTATCATTCCTTGCGGATTACCATTTTTTGAAGGAGTAGCAGCCTGTGTCTCCAGCTCTAGGAGAACTTTACCTATAGCTAACCTAGAGAGCTTTACTTTAAGATAGCTAGGGTAGGCACTCCTCTTCGGAAGAGGAGTTGCTTGCCTGATCACACCAACCACCTTAGCACTAGAAGTTCTAGGGCAGCTAGGCAAACGAAGATTATATAGAAAATTCATATTCATTAGATAAGATATTTTTTATCTGTTCTTAGTAAGGATAACCGGATTGGGACGATCAGGTCGGTTGAGGGCAGCAGCACACCAATAGGTGGATTGTCATTCTTGTACTGTTGGGCTAAAGGGCAGGAGTGTTCTTTCCTTCTCACCAGTACTTACTATAAGGGGTGGGGTGGAACCGGTTCAACCCAAATTTCTAACAGCCACTTTCCTTAATAGCTACCCACTTTCGAGTGAACTGAACTCTTGGACTTGCTGAAAGGGAAAAGGGAAAGTGTTGGAACTCTAAAGTAACTCACTCGTTCAAACTCTTCTGTCCATCCCATATAAAACCCTTGAATCAGTGAATCCAGGGACAGAGACCTAGCCGTTGCTTTATTTAAACAGCTAAGATAACGTCTAAGACCGTCTCTTCTTTTCTACATCCTCATTTCAAGACAAACTAATGTTTAACACCTCCTGCTTTCATAGAGATGATTTCTTCTCTGACCGTTGGGGATTACCCATATATCGATGAATAACCGTGAAGTTTGACAATCTTTTGAGGAGCGGGAGTTGACTGACTGAAAAGGAACTGACAGAAGGAGGAAAAGAGGATGGAAACCATTCGACGGAGTAGGAAAGGACATCGCTAATCATAATAAGGTTGGTATCACCTTCATCCGTGGACTCAAAAGATGAGATCGCTGATGCCGACCACCCTCTCTATCTTTGTCAGTGAAGTAAATCACACCGATTTAAGCAATCCGTAGTGTTCAATGATGTGATCGCAACCACCCCACTCTAATAGTCGGAGAAAGGAAAACACTCGATCCATGAAGTCCGTCATCGGATCTCCCCATTGACAGATAGAGTTGAAGAATAAATTAGCCCGGGATTTCTTCTTTCGATTTTCAACTACTTCTGAGAGGGTTTCATGCTACGATACGAGTAGAATACATAGGGCTATAGTGGGTAAACTAAATCTTCTTTTGACGTATACCTTTTATTGGAAATCTACAAAGTAACAATCCTAACTGCCGGAGCATACCTTTTTGAGTTTGAGATTCATTCTTGCATTCCATTCAAACTCTCCTTTTTGTTTGTCATTGGATTTCCACTACTTGAGTTGCGACTTGAGCTAGCAGACTAAGCTTTAGCTTGAGCGAGAATGAAGGCAGACATCTCTTTTTTGGACTGAACTGCTTGAGTTGAAGCTTTGGACTCAACGAGGTATTTGGTGCTTGCCCTATTGAGAGTCTCTTCCATTCTCTCTTCACCAGACAGATAGACAAATAGGAAATCTGATAGATAAATTATGGCTTCCTCACTACCAGCAAGCTCCCACAGGCGATGAACTGTTTCTTACTTCTTTATTCAGTTTGTAGCCATACCGTGTATAGAGTGCAAAATTCATGTTCATGGGAGTAGCTAGATTTAAGAAAGCATTCCAGTGAAATGATCCTTTGACAATGGGCTCTGCCAAACACTGGCACTGACTGAATTTATACCGAGAGAGGAAAAGTAGCAATCCAAGCTCTTTTTGAATCGGATATTGGATAGGCTAAGCTAGGTGTAGCTCGCTTTCTCTACAGTTTTGCTGGACTTGTCAAGCCCTTTAGGGAATTTTTTAGAATGATAGATTATGGGAGAACACTTTCTAAGGCTGAAAGGGACGGCATGGGTTAAGCATCTGACTCTGGACGTTCGAGCTCAAGTTATTTAAGAAGGGTCTTCCCCTACTAATGAATTGGGAATCCTTTTTACAAATGTCCTCCTCAGAGCGCCTTGTAACCCTACCTATTTTCTGAATGGTACACTTTAAGATGTTAAGAATGAAAGTCGAGCAGTCATCGATTGATTAACAGTGGATTGGATTGACGGCATTCATCAGATGATTGAAAATTTACTTTTCTTTTCTGATTGAGCGAGGACCCTTTTGGGCTAAAAGTCCCTTGAGCCGTGGAATCCTTTTTGTCTTGATTTAAGGTGAATAGGCACATTGATTAGGTTACGTGGTTCACAGGAAGTTTCTTTTTTCTTTATTTTCTTCTTTTACCATTCATATTAAAGTCAGACGGAGAAGGCATATTTGACTAGGAAGCAAGCAAAGCGAGTCCCTCCATACCAGCTTGTAGTCTCATTTAGGGAGTCCCCTTATTAACTGAGTAGGGTTCCCCGGTGCCTATACAATTATTAAGGTAGGGTGCTACTATACCAGTAGTGGAGTGGCTTGAATCAAATCATTTTGTCTAGAGAGTAGTCGATAACCAAAGATGACTATACTATATACTCACTGTATAGGCAACTGGCCTTAGAGTAGTGTATCGAACTACAAGACAAGAGCGATCCATAATCATTGACGAAGAGGAAAGCTTAGAAAGGGATCAAACATAATGAGGAGAAGCTTTCACAAAGGCCAATAGCCGATAGCTGATGTCACTAGCCTGAACTTCTTTATCTACTTGATAATTGATGGGAGTACGGCTTTCTTCAAGGAAGTGCCCCCTATGATAAACTCTTAGTAAAGAGTCCTTGGATTCATTTTTTTATGTAACCCTAGAAGCAAGGTGCTGTCAAGCCCTTTGAATCTCTTCCATTGAAGAAGACAGACTTCAAGACTGAAACCTGCCCCTTTCTCCTTTCTATAATAATAAGGGTTCCAAACCTATCTTACTAATAAGAAGAAAGGGGCTGCTAGTTGTAGCCCGCTAGCGCCCCTATAGAGTCAGGTTCTTCTTCTGCAAGACTCCATCCAAATTCGCCACTCGTCGGCTGGTGTTAAATTATTTTTATTGAGATTATGCCTTCAATTCCATTCTTTGATTCCCTAGTCGCCGTATTCTTGCTCAACCCAACATGCATTTTATAGTGCCATGTCGGGGTGATAGGCGCGCAGCAGTCACGCATTAGAGTAAGTTTGCCTTTCTTTGCTATGTAAATATAGGGCCAGAGAAAGTGCCAGACCCTCAAAAAAAGAATGGATTAAGGTGATAGAATCTTATCAGGAGACGCAGGCTTCGGAATTCAAAAAAGAAAAGGCTCTTTTTTTTTGCCAGCAAATTTCGCTCATCAAGTTCTTCTTTGATCTGCCACTCTTAGAACACCACAATATTCTTCCTTTTGGGGTCAATTCTCTCAATGGTGAATCGATCATTCGATATCCTTTGATTGATGAGAGGACGGAATGGAAGAAAAGTAATGAAACCCGCGATGGCTACTGAATAACCTCCTTTGACTTTCTCAATAATAAAGCCTTTGACCTTTGTATTCGTTCTCCAAATCTTGTTCAGTTCCATCCAAGCTTGGTTTTGTCTGAATCTTCGTGGAAGATGAAAAAGAGGATCACCAGCCACTACATCTGTGGATCCCACCAAATCATTAAACCTGGCGGCTGCTCGCTCTTTGTTCAGTGATTCGCCAGCCATTAGATCGATGAAGAATATCTCCAAAATTTGCTCTTTGATCAGTGATTCACCCACTACTTCATCCAGGGATCCCACTTTAGTCTCAAACCTGGTGGCTCGGTTGATTGGCACTCCTGTCGGCTCATCTTGCATACAAATTTTGGGGGTCCCAGGTCCTGCATCCACCAAGAACATTTCTTCCTTTAAGCGTAAAACTTCAGATTGTAAGGCGTTTCCACTACATAAGAAAAAACTTGAATCACATCTTGGAAATTATCGACTCAAATAGATGCTCATCATAAGCTTTTTTTTCCTCCTCTTTCTATTGATCAGAAGCATCCAGCAGCGTCACGCCAGTAGAAAGAGTTAAGCTACTAGGCTAAGCTACTGTTGGGGAACTCGGTAGAAGCGATTTACCGCTTCCACCTCTCTAGGCTTGACAATAGCCCCCATATAGAATGAAAACTTAGTCTTTTCCCCTCCACTATAAGAAATTCGAAAGGAATTTATAATTTCGAAGGATTTTTTGTTTGAGCAGGGGGCTCTGAGTCTTGTGTTGACAAAGATCAGGATCCTACTATGATCCTCGATCTCTTCCTAAATATTGATCAACATTCTATCGATATTCAGGAATTGCCCACGTGACCCCTCATCCATTAGTGCATCCATTAAGTAAGAAATGCTATATTCAGAACCTCATAAATCAAAGCCTTACTAGACTAGATAGGGGGCAAAGAGGAGCTGTGAAATCTATTCTCTTTTTTTTTTTCCTTTTAGCTCCAGAAGCATCCCTGCCTTAAGAAACCTACACAATGCTTCGTCGTAGGCTCCAAGTGTGGCTGCTTTTTCAAGTTCCTCGTAAACAAAGCTAACTACATCAGGGTCCTCCTTGTAGGATAAGTAATGGGCCAATAGGGCCTCCTCAGAAGGAGTGATCGCATAAGCTATTGTTATCCCCCATTTAAGGGATAACCAAAGGCCTAGAAATATGGTCCGAAGAATCTCGATAGTAGTTCTATGAACAATCCTTTGCGGGATTGGATTTTTTTGATAGTGGAAATGCCATAAAGCGCGAACCTAGATTCGTGATACGAAAACCAAAATTAGAATGACGAATAAAAAGATATCGTGATGTAAGTCTATTATCTCATTTAGTTTGAAACTAGTGTCAAAGTTGGTAATTCTACTTTCTAAGAGAGTTTTGAGTTTCGCAGCTCTGGGAGAGAATTCCATGATTCAAAAATGTGATAGAGTCAAGGGGCTTAAAAAAGACACTGATAAAGAGAAAATGAATTCCATAAATTAGGAGACCTAATCCCCAAACCCATCTCTCAGTAGCGAAAGCTACCTACCTCATTTTGCTGAAGCTCTGCCAGTATAGCACGGTGCTCTTTTTTAGTGTCCTTCTCTATATTCACTTAATAGTTCCAATACCTCACCACCTCACCACACTGAATTCGCTGCTTGACTTTTTTTGCAGCTTTCGAGCCCCTTTCTTCTAATTAGTAAGATAGGGTGCTTGAGCGCTCCTGCGCGATACGGCTGAAAAGCCTTATATTGCTTGCTCTTCTTTTTAAAGAAATTGCTTGAGTGAAAATCTGACCTTTAGCAATGGCAAGAGTCTTTCTTAGTGTAGTACCTTCAACAGCCCTTAAATTGTGTGAGCGACCCTAGCCTAGCTACTAAAGTTGCAAGATTGAAAGGTCCGAAGGACTAAGCTTCACCCAGTACGCAACTCAGTTTTACGCCCGAACATCCCTAGCGTATGGAAAAGAAAGAAGGTCATTAGTCCTTGTAGTCAGAAAGAAGAAAGGCATACAAGCTCTTTCACCCCTGACTATAAAGCTTCTTGCGAGGAAGCCCTCCGTTACACTAGCATTAAGCTAAAGGCAGACATAAGGAAGCATTAGTCCAGGCCTAGAAAGAAGAGAAGGATTAGTAAGAACAAAAAAGTATTAAAGCCAAGGTGTTCTCCTGTCGTCAATCTGATTAGTCGTTTTCTCCACTAGAGCATCTCATTTGAAGGCTGAAGCTTTCAGTGATAAGGGAGGAATGATATTAGCTGTTTGTTGCTCTTCTAGTACCTTAGCTGGTGTTCCCCTTTAGGAGGAAACAAGAAAGCTTCAAAAGGCTAGTTCGAAAGGGCTAGCTAAGACAAGGCAGCTAGGCTGAAGGCAAGGAAGGGTAGTCCGGCAACTACTGGCTGTCGACGAGGAGGAGTCAACTAGCGATGCCAGCTTCTGAAATATTATGATTAGAATAAATATTTCCATCCAAGGCCAGTTCTTCAAGTTCTAGAGTTCCATTGCATTAATGAATACGACTGGAAAGACCTACACCTACTACCATTTATCAAACCTTCCCCTTTTCATTATAAGAAGGGTTCCAAACCTTTTGATATGCGGTCTCGCGATTCTTTATTTGCATTCAAAGGTCTTGTGTCTGCGCTATCGAGTCACGTTCCTAACTTCCAAAGTATGAATCAATGAATATGGTAGAGGAGCAAAAGTGGCCGGCGGCAGTGTAGAGCTATAAGGAGCAAAGCTCACACACACCGCCTGATGAAGGGCGGGATCACATTCACCTGCTTACCGCCCGGCTCCATAGTAACAAAGTTGAAAGCAAGCCCGCCCCCATAACCACACGGGAGGGTGAAGAGATTCAATTGGATGGTCGCGCTTCTTCGAGAATGATTTTTCCCTCAATTTGAAAGCTGGTTCCGTGAGTCCAAAGATGCCTAAGGCAAGCCCAAAAGAGGATTTTCCTCTTCCACACATCGATGTTCTAGTGGACAACACCGCTTGACATGGGATGCTGTCCTTCATGGATGCTTTATCTTGATATAACCAGATCAAGATGGTCGAGGAAGACAGAGAAAAAATAGTGTTTATCACCATATCATATAGAAGGGCACCTTCTGTTACAAGGTGATGCCGTTTGGTCTAAAGAATGCCGGGGTGACTTACTAGCGAGCCATGAATGTGCTCTTTCATGATATGATTCACAAGGAAATGGAGGTCTATGTCGATGACATGATCGACAAGTCTTGGGCTGAAGAAGACCGTGAATTTGAAGAAAGTGCTTGACAGATTGCGGAAATACAGTCTTCGTCTTCATCCGCAAAAGCATATAAAGTCGGGAGGAGGTTTGGTGCTTCTTCAGGTAAGCTACTTGGGTTCATTGTCAGAAGAAGAGAAATCAAAGTCGACAAAAGCCAAAGCAATTATCGACATGCCGGTACCAAACAC
>QANY01013656.1:1323649-1373649 GCA_003255025.1 Datisca glomerata | reverse complement strand
TGCGACTTCATAAAGAAAGAAAAGAGAAGATCGAAGAGAATGAAACACATGTAGTGGTGATTATAGCGGTTCCTTCTGATCCTAGAAAATGTTTGAAAAAACTTGCTACAGAACTACCAACCAGGGGAAAAAATACGATAACTAGATACATAATTTCAAGTGTGATCAGGCAACCACAAATCAGACAATGAAGGAGCGGCCTGTGAGATATTGATCGACGTTTGAAGAACGCTCGACTAAAGGAATGAGTCACAAGGTGAATTGTAAGCCCCAATGACAAAGTAAGAGGCATTTTCGGGGACTAGCCTGCTTCCCATTACTCAAGAAGGCAAGGTCCTCTTTCATGTGGAATTGTTTTAGTTAGATCGTACCCCTCCGCTTTCTTATGTGAAAGAAGTGCTTGCTTTATAATCTTCAACCAGATCGGAATATGAATGAGATAAAAAAGGCCATCATTAGGGCAAACAATGCAATAGCTTCAGTTAGAGCAAAGCCCAAAATGGCATAATCAAATGATTGTTTGGCCAATGATGAATTTCGAACCACACAATGGATCAAAGAACTGAACACATTTCCAATACCGACAGCAGCTCCCGCTGAAGCAATTCTAGCAGCTCCGGCACCAATTGATTTTGCACCTTTTAACATCTCGGGTTGAGAATTCTCATCAAGCTTTTTTATTCACAATTTTCTGTTATGGATTCCTCGTCGATTCTTCCCCTCATTCATTTTATCTTGGGAATCTCACTTGGAATGCAATGCATTCTTTTTTCGATCTTGTACCCATGGAGCGGTACACTGAACACCAACCCAATCTCGATTAAAAAAGAAAAAATGTGCGCAACTACATCAAAAACCTCTATTCCTGAAGTAAACTCTAGTCGCTCTCGCTCCACTCATATATTATTCAAAACTGAGAAAACCATAAAAATATTCTCTTATGAGAAATCTCAATCATCGAAAAAAATCTCTATAAGAACAATAACAAAAAATGAAGACAAACCAGTGGCATATTCAGAACAGACAAGCAGTAGCTAGTAGTTCTTATCTTACAGCTCTTCCTTTAGCAGCTAGACATATGTGACCTTATGAGTGCCTTAGTTTAGGTCAGGCAAGGTTAGCAAAGGTAGCTGTTGGTTGGGGTGCGAACTCGTAGCTGACGTTTCTTGTCTAAATATGCCTCTTCCACTTCTGTCTTTCTGTCGCCTTCTTCTTTACTTGACTAAACCCCGCTTACAGCTTTAGGGCAGGTGTGCATTATAGCTTCGACAACAGGCTCTTCCAGACCTAAGCTTATGAATGTGAAGCTGCTTTTTTAGAAAGATTATGATGTGTGCCCCTGTGATCGTAGTCTAAGAGGTTTTTATCCCACTTTGTTAAGAAATCTATATACACCAAGATGTATTCATGTCCAATTGGATTCCTTCAAGTTAACCTTCCAATGAGATCTAGGCAATATACAGTAAAGGGCCATGGTGTGGTTTGGTTATGAAGCTCCGTCGGCGGCGCGTGGATCAAATTCGCATGCACTTTTGTGGCATCTCTGAACAAAGCAAGACAAGCTTACCTCTCCATCGTACAAGAGTAATATCCTAGGTGAAGTATTTTTTTGGCAAGCCTGTGCCGATTCATGTGTGGACCTCAGACTCCTTCATGCACCTGGATGATCATCTCTTTGGCCCCCCTTTCATCTAGAAATTTCAACATTCTGTTGCTGGTTGACCTTTCTATCCCCACAGATTACGAACTACATGGCTAGTATTTTAATGGTCCATCGATCTCTCGACCTAGCGTCAGGAGTGGTTGCTCTCGTACCTATGGGTACAGACTCAAGCGGCAGATTCAAGCAAATGAGTTTAGAGGGATAAGTTGAACGTCTATAGATCGTGATCTGAATATGAAGTGGATTCCAGGGATAACTGCTTCTATAAACACAAGAAAAGGTCTTGCGGACTTACAAAATGGATTGAGAACTTGCCAGTACACGCTTCGCCTGCTCAATGAGGTACCTCATCTCATTGAGGATGAGGAGAATCTTGGTGCCACCCAGAGGTGATAGGGGGACAAATGCACGGTCTATGTGCCTAAAGATGGAAGAAAGTCCTTTACCACTGCCTTACGAATGAGCCATTCACCACAGAGCTTGGGAAATTTCAAAAAGGGATGGCAAGGAGCTAGCAAGCTCAACATCCGGCTGTAGAAAGGCACATCAGTTTGATAAAGCTCAAACTCTGCAAGGATGCGGGTGTCTGGACCAACAAGTAATAGAGTTATGTACTATTCATACAATCATATAGCTCGAGAAAGTTAGTTTTTTTATACGTACCTTCCAATCAAACTGGCCCCCTTGAAGAGCTTCTCAGTCTGCTTATGTTTTCGGCTCTTTCAGAATGACTGAATTTTATAGTTTACTCCTTGAAGACTCTGTGTGCCTCCAGGGTCAGTCTGCTATCCTAGTTGGCCCCGACTGCAATGATCTTCGACGCCTCCTCCGTGCCGAGGTTCAGTTGCACCATCTCTTGTTCTTCATAATGCCATATGTCCTTCTGCGCCTCATACGCCGGCTCCAAGAATTACTTGTCTAAATACTAGATGTTGTTCATGTTGGGGCACGCCAAAAAGTGCTCCTACCTAGGTCCATCATCGTCAACTATCAATGACCTGCCTAAAGTCTTCTTCCAGCGCTACAAAGTCTTTACTTAGTCTTTCTCGTACACCTGTAGAGCTACTCATCAAGAAAGGTCTCCCCAAAATCTGAATCTCTGAAAAGGGAAATTTCTAGGGAAAACTTCTTTCATATCTATGGCGCCTTAAGCTCTCCCTTATCACACACGTACGTTGACTTTGGATCGGCCAGGGATTCAATGGATTCCATAAGAACAACCTCAGTCGTGAGTTTCTAAAATTTACTTATATATGTAATAGCGCGCAATTGGCTTATAAGCGAGGGTAGGAGGACGGACGGTACAGACATATATGTCTTTTATTGTATGTATGCTCACAAAGTGAAATAATTTCTCAAAGAGGCTCCTATCCAAAATGAAATGTTGTCGCGCAAGAGGAAGTAGCTTAACCTCTTTCCTTTATGTGTTTACAACATGAAACGTCTTGTTTTTGGGATCATAAAGCCATAGGGTGAAGAGGAGTCGGCCGTCATCTGTCATTTTTTTAATTGCCCAGGCAACCTTTTTTATCATTGGATAGGTAGTGGGAGCCGATCCTTCAAACGATCGAAGTGACGCGCGGTGAAATCATAGCTTTTTCTTAAGGAAGCGACTTCCTTTCTCTTACTTGTTCAGAAACTGGACTTCTGACTTCCACTTATCAATCTTTGTATATATAGCAAGCAAGAGCACTAGTAGCAACATAAATCTTGATCCAGTAAGAACACGTATGTGCTCACGAGCAAGAAGACAGATGCGATAAGGCTAGCTCTCAAGGTTGTCTTGTGTTGCGCGTTAGCACCTCCGTTTTAAAGCTGAGTTTTTGAAAAGACAAACGAAAGATAAGCGAAAAGCAGTGGCTCAGTTGTCTAGCGCACCGAATGAGAGATAGAACAAATGTATCAACGCTCAATAGAAAGAAAGCTCTTTTCTTGCCTTAATGCTAGTGGTTAGATGGATGGCTAGGGTATATAGAACTTTGTCGGCTTGCTCAGCATGGTTCTGACCAACTTGTTTGGATACAACAGGATCCATAAGGCTAAAACCTCACTCCAGAAGGGCTCTAGAGTAGTGAATCAGCCACATGGAGAATGGGTGGTGGGAGGGCCTATATATGGGTAGGTTCCTCTTTGTCTATGGATCGCGAGAACTGGAATCATCACATGCTTCGTTGTTCAGAGCATTCTTATAAGCTAGAAAGCGTAATGTTTCATTGAGGATGAGTATTTTCTTAAGAGTGATCTGTCGGCCATAGGAAGAAGGGAAGATTAAGATCTTGGCCTAATTGTCAAACCATCTATGCTCTATCCATTTCCCGCCCACCTTCCTAAAGAGGAGTATCCTTTTCACTTCACCTGATGCGGACTAGTATACTTCGTAGTAACAAACTTCCTTTATCACTGGCAAACTCTCCTCTGTATGATTGGGGTGGGGGAATGCCATAAGCGGATTTCTCCTTTCTTGTATGGAAAAATAGTTTGAAAGGGTCAAAATAGCCTATCTTTGACCTGCTACCTCATATGAGATGGAATCGGTCAGGTCAGAAAGAGTTGGAGTAGAAGGGGATTAGAACATTCATTTCTTGCCATACTTAGTATATGCGTCTATGAAGATCTAGCTTTCTTCCTCGTTTGAGGAATGGGCCAAGCTGATCCGTTGTTGGCTCATAAAGTGAGCTAGCTCGAAAGTTAGCGCACCATTGAGGTCAATATGTTTAGGCACACAGGCAGCCTATTGCAAGGAAAAAAAGAGCAAGAGCTAGGGCTAAGTGCTCGAGTTACGGTTGTGGACACAGAATTGTCAGCCGAATAAGCATTCATGTGACCTGAAAGGGTGGACCATAAGTCATATGAAAAGAGAAACCAAAGAAATCCTTAAGAATTCTAAGAAGGAAACCATTGACGAAAGAAGAATAGTTATGAATCTTTTCCTCCCTATTTGCGGAATTCCTATTGCGAACCATAAGGAACACTAGCACTACCAGTGACTGGCTAAAAAACAGATAGAAAACTCTTTCCTACTGCAGGCAAGTAGTACGGTACGGATACGGTCTATAACTCTAGCCTACTGCTCCTTACAGAGTAAGGATTCAGGGATTTCAAAGACTCTAATGGACTTAGCTTGCCCGTGTAACAACTTCATATCGTCTTGCTACCTTGACTTTAGACTTTGAGTATAGACCTTTCTCCTATTCTTTTCTCATAAACTTGGCTATTTCCATATACCTCCTCCTTCAGGTAGTCAAATATGAAGTGATATTAATTCCTCCTTATGGTATCGTATTCTCCCATTAACGTCGTCGAGAGAGATTTGAGATTCCGTAAGTAACTCAGCGAGTGCTTTCTAAGAGAAGAATAAAATGAAATATGAACAACCGTGCTGGTCGTAATAGATCGACTTTCATGCTAGTTCTTGATCCAGCATGAAAGTTCCATTTCAGGGAAGGACGACATGGTTTTACTCTGGTCTTTTTAGTAGGAAGTGGCTATAGCCTATCTAAACAAACTAAACAAAGAAGGGCGCTAGCGCCCGCCCAGGTCAAGGGTCTCCCCGATATCTTTTATAGAAGAGGAAGCAAGGTGTTGGCTCATAATAAAGCTAGGGCCCTGATTGAGCAACTAGTAGTCCTTTCTATCTACCTCTCCAAACACAATATCTTGAGTACCTAGATGGTGACCACATCTACTGGCATGTGATGTTTGGATATAGAATCAAGTCCTTGTGAATGGGCAGAGCCAGATGCTCTTATTTTATGACAGTAGGGACGATTGCTTCCATTATTGACAAGAGAGACACCAAATTCTGCTATAGGCGCTTCAACTGCGGTATAGGTGGAAGAAGCTGGTACGCAAAAACCTTCTGTATAAAGTTTGAAATGGTGAATTAAGGTTGAGTAGACCGATGATGATCCTGTAGTCATTTGGCTGGCTATTGAAAGAAAAAGCTTGCATCTGCTCCCCCTATTATAATATAACCGGTCACATCTCTCTCCAAACCTAAACGTGGTAGTTTCCCAACATAGGGCTTTCTATCTATAGATTGAGCCATTACCAAGGAGCGTCTTCGTTCAGAACTCAATTGATTGCTTCTATGGATAAGGCGGAGCGTCCTTGGTTCAGCATTATAGCACATAGGACTTCAGCGCTACTATAGAGCTTCGCTATGAGAATGAAACTTCGCTAACGCTTGACTAAGTCTTGAACCTTCGCGCTGAGCATTCGCTTTCTCAGTAGCAAAAGCGCTTTTCTTTGCCCCTTAAGTAGAAAGACAAGACAGAGATTTTGTGCTTTATTGCTCCCGCTTCCTCACATCTACGCTCGTCAAGCTAACTTTTCTTTCTTGTAGTTGAAACAATTGTTGAAGCGGACATTTTGAAATAACAGCATCAAAGATATATTTATATATATACACGGTCACGGTTATCCCGGACTGCGTTCCAGAAAAAGTGGCCTACTTGAAAGAAAGGGTGGGCACTCTCATGTTTGAACCCCACTATACTAACTATTCATAGTTGTGGGACACTGTATACTTACAGCCTCTACGATAAGCATGTGAATGGGGCCGGTGCGTGCCGAACAGAACAGTTTATCAAGCCATTTCTCGCCTCAACCCCCTAAGTAAATAGGAAGTGGGGTACTTTACAAATAGGGGGTAATTGCTTCGCACTTGACTGTGATAGCCCTCTCGATACCTTATTTGAGCTTTATAAATAGTGGCCGCTTTCCCGACGCTAGAGCATTTTCCCAATGCGTGAAGCCCCAATGAGGAAGATCTTAGTGCTTTCTCATTGGGTCAAGAATGCTAATCCCTCTTTTTGTGCTACTCCTACTCTTAGAGCGGGAAGAAGATAAGAGAACGTGAAGCCTTCTCTTGGTTTTCCAACCTCTTGATTCTAAAGCTGCCCTCTCTCTGTTGGATGTTGGTCCAGCCTACTACGAGGATCTCGTATCTAGTAACCCAACCTAAAAAAGGGCATAAACAAGCCTTGTCTAGGTTGGAGCTATGAAGCTGACCTTCTTATTATGAAAAGGGGAAAGGGCTTTTTCGGCTGGTGCGCATGAGCGACCTTCCATTTTCCCTTTACTAGTAGGGGGTCTCGTGGTTCCTATGCCGTCGTGTTTCCCGGTCCTTTTATTTTAGTGCTTTGACCTGAAGTGAGAGCTTCTAGCTAGTTAGTGGATAAGATGGTTGCGCTCCAGCTCACTCAAGAATGGGATTGCAGTGGTCAGCCGGCAAGCTCGTTCGGATCTTGGACGCAGTATATTGGAATCCTGAAGCACCACCGCGAACGCTACCGCGCGTTCACCTGCGGTGTGGTAAGGCACCACCCTGTTGTGCCAGCAGCCAATTTCGGCATGTCAGCTTAGTTATCCTCATCAAACCACTTACTTAATGTCTAGCTTCCCAACTGGTAGATGATTCCTTTTCCCCCAGATCAATGAAGAAGGGAGAAGTCAGTTGATTCTTCCGGAGAACCGAAAGCGAAGCGCTATACCGGAGAGGGGGGACGGGAAAAGAAATAGCTCCGAAGAAAGAAATGAAAGTTCCCAATGCTTCTCCACACCCAATGAGATGCGTCAACCTCGGGATGCTTTACTCCTAACCCCACAAGGTTCTGGGATGGAGCTTAACCCGAGTCTCGGTTAAGAATGACGATGACCTACGTTTCACACGGCACACGATTCCATAGATAGTTTCATTCGACATCGTGATAGAGGACATAGCTTACGATCATCAGCTTTGATCATGCCACTAGGAATTTGATTAGGACATTGCATAATGATTCGAACACTTTGTCACATCTCTTTGATACGGATATAGTAACGATCATAGTGATCTCCTCTGGTACCTACTAGAACGTCAGGATCCAATTGGTCATGAACATAATAAGGTGTTGATCTTCGTAAATCCCAGCATACCCCTGGTTGGGATGGGTAGGCCCACCACTTCACTTTCACTTAGGCCCAGGCCAAGTCAGCGGGGGGACCCTGTCGGGCTCCTTCCCCCTAAAAAAATAAACTATACGTGAGAGTTTCCCTTCATACGGCTCGAATCATTCTCAGATGCCCCAAGGGGCATCTTTTCCTTGTTCGTTGGGTTGGTTCACGCGCGCGCAAACGAGCACCGACCGCAACAGTCAGACACTTAGCTACATCCGCACGCAAAAGGAATGTGGTTCTGGTTGAGGTTTCTTTCCTTTATTAGTAAAGAAAGGGGGAGTGGGACGTTTGCGGAATCCGTGCCTTACGTACCACCACAGGAATGGTCGTTCTTGGGCGAATCCCGCTCCTAAACATAAGGAATAAGGGGAAGGTGGCCGGGTCTATCATATCAAAAGGGTTGTAGAAAGAGAACCCAACCACCTATTTCATTCGACGTCCTGGGGCAGAGGCCCGCCCGATTCGACCTACTTTTGGATAACAAGAAGTCGAGCTTATCTGCTTTGATCAAGGAAAAAACCAAGTCATCGGTCGTGCCGGGATTGATTTCCTACTTCCAGCTGAATGAGGGGATGGATGAACTCTCCTTTGTTTCACGGGATGGATTTCATTAACACGGATAGACCAGAAATGGTCTTCATAAGCATACCGCTTTCTGTTCATCCAGTTTGATCCCTATAGTACCGATTGTCTTATAGTGCACCCTTCATCGAAAGAGTAGGCGGTTGAAAGACCCACCTCTGAATAAAGCCTTTAGGTTGGGAGATATCAAAGGGGAACCTCGCCTAGCTCATATGTCGCTATATTATTCAACTCATCTGTCCACTTATCTTGTCCAAAATAGAAGGAATATCAAAATCCTTTGTTTCGAAGGTAATCCACCAGAAAAGAGACTGGAAAAGATTCAACCAACTTGTTGGCCTGCTTCTTAGGTGCTTCTTAGGCCTACTTCTATGTCCTGTATTTTATCATAGGCATTTGCTTCAAAGGGGCTTTTGTTGGCCCCCTTCTTCGCTCTTGATGCCTACTTTAAGCTTCGTTGGAGATTTTATGGCCCATAGCTTACAACATCTTATGAGAAGGGCATGTAGCTTGATACAATCTAAGGTCAGTTTCTTACTTGCGTGCAAAGAAAAGGGCAGACAGATTCAGCCATTCTCATCCCTCATTAGGGTCCAGCTTGACAAAGATTTTGATGTGGATGAGAGAGAGCATCTTTTTTTAGATCTCCCCACAATTAGAGCTATTAGATGAGATGAGACTTCACGCCATGAAAGATGTCCAGGTCTACCAGAAAAGGCTTTCCCGTGCATTCCACAATAAGGGTAATATAGATAATGTTCAACATAGGGGAGAAAGTCTTAAAAAAGATTATTTTCGGACGTGCGCCTCACCCAATAGGGAAACTCCATTTTTTGCTTGCTCTCTTCTGTCATGCATCATGGCTGGGTGAGTAGGCCCATTACGAATTAACCTTAGTGCTTCCAATCTGGTCATGCACTTTTTTAAGATGTGGAACCTGGAGCTTTCTCTTCAAAATAAGGGTAAATTTCTCGTAGGTGAGTAAGGAAGGTGCCAAAGTCTTAATAGAAAGGGGTTGATAGTCTCGTCTGCTAGGCTTTTCTTAACTTCCCTTCACCTTTCTGCCCGTGAAATCATTTTCTTCTACTTTTTCCTAATGAGATATACCCATTCTTTAGTATTGAAGCATATATTAGTTTAGGGGGTTCCAGAGAATCATCTGAACATTCTGAGATACGATTGTCAAATGGGGGAAGAGAAGCGAGAGGTGTCCCTAAGCTTTTCAGCTCACTAGTAGGTGATGAAGGGATTTCTAAAAAAAGGGTAATCAAATCTGCCGATGCATTCGTTCGGATACATTCTTCCTTCTTCACTTTTGCAACCCACCCTTACTAAAAAAGTGAATTTGCCTCTTCCTGGTAATGAATTGAGCTACAGTGAGGAGGTCCGGTTCCATAGTGCTTTCGTCTGCCTTTGGAACTTCGATTCCTGGGGACAAAGATCCTTGAATCTCAATTTCCTCTTGTATTGGTCTGCTCTACTGGATCTTGTATCATTGTCTCAATCTCCATCTTTCCGAGAGGCTTCTCCATGGGGACCACATAGCGATCATAGTATAACTCCACAATAGGAGATTCATAAGCGAATCACTTTCGAGGCCTCTTGTATTGCCCATTCATGAAATAAGGTGTAGAAGTTCTTTGCATCCGTAGAGGAGGCTCATCCATGATTGGGAATCAAAATGTGGGTACTTGACTGGATGCCCCCCATTGATCTTGGCTTGCTTCATTGCATTCATTAATTCTTTCTTTGATTCTTTAGGCTTCTTCCGATCCGATTGACATCATTTCCCGTTACTCCAAGTATTCTGAAGTATGTTCCTCCTTTCGTGGATCTTCAAGTGCATTATTAACCGAGCTCGGGGGCAATGTATCTTTCCCATTGATCACCATGACTTGTCCTATTGCTTCAGAGATTTTTAGATAATCCCTTCTTAGTTTTGAGTAGGGGGACCCATTCTGAATGATTCTTCTTCTTCCGCTTTTCCCCTTCTTACTAATCATAATGAAAGGGCAGGTAATCGGTCAAAGGTATCCCAAAGTCAGAATTCCAGCAAACACCAAGAAGTATCCATTCTTAACATAAATAAACATCTGGAGTGGGGGATTATCCTCCTCACTGACCCAAAAGAAGGTGGCTATGTCATTAAGCAGGCTGGCCGAAAGGCACCAAATGTCTAAACAAGACAAAAACCAACTATATACTTAACACAAACTTTTCGATCCTCCCTAGCACACGAGGATCGACCCTACGCACCGGGGACAAAGCGTAGAGGTCATTTTAGCTTGTTGTACCAGAGTGCTTCATCATCAAAAGAAAAAGAATGGGTTGTAGCATTTCCTATTCATTTGTCTAGGGGATGTAAAAGAGGGATTTCTCGTCTAAAGGCAGGGGTGAGCTTTCTCACTATACAATTACCACTACGAACGAAGGACTAACGACGATGAAGGAGGAGGAGTAGGAGCAAGCCTTTAATTGAAGTAGGGGTGGAATCGAAGTGTAAAAATTATGAGTTCGTGCCATGACGATCTATATGAAAGGGCAGTTTTGTTGATGCATTCCTGTTGAGAATGAAGAAGAAGAGAGATCTTCTTTTGAACAGGAAAATTTGGTCACGTAGATCTTCTATTTTTTCAGAATTCGTTAATTGCTCTGTACGAATTTACAATGGAAAAACTTATGTTCGTTGTTAGATCACTGAAGAAAAGGTTGGTCATAAATTTGGAGAGTTTGCTTCTACATGGAAACGAAGACTTTCGAGAACAAATATTGGATCGGGAAAAAAAGGGGATAAAGTAAAGTCTAAGCGCATATGGCATGAAAAGGACATTTAATATTTACTCTTTTTTATTCTATAATCAAGTTTCTAGTCAAATAAAATCAGATATCTGATTCTAACTTAATCAAACGAGCCGCATCTAGCATTTCCATTTCACGACTCAGATTTAGAGCGCGAATCTGTACATTCCTAAGAACCTGAAGAGGAGATCTTTCTCTATCTCGAATTGAGACTCGCCCCTAGGGGGACTCGGGGGAACCTATCCCCCGATCTCTTGCGAAAAACAAGGTGGCTCATCCCGCTCAACCGCTTTCCCCTCGAGAGCGCGAGAGTGCTTCTTGCTCTAATTCTCATGCGGCGGGCCCACCTGCAGCGGTATTACACCAACTACCACTTCTGGTTCCGGGCCCGCAACCAAAATTCTCACAAGCCTGATTTGGCTTTACAAAGAGCATGCCTTAAAAGATGCAAACGAAATTCTTCAAATATAGGAGAAAACCATTTATCTAAAAAAACTTATCATTTGAAGAACTCATCCAATCTGATGCAAGGCTTGGAGAGCCTTTCAATTTAATTCCCATCAATTGCGAATTTATATTTTTAGTTAGTTAGGAAAGACAGAAATGAATACTCTATTTCATCTCTAACTCATTTCTTATATGACTTTGTAAAAATAGAAATGAAAAAGATAGCAAGTTCTATGCACAAGTCTTTTTAGTGCTTTCTTATTCACAAGAATAGAAGCCTTTCTTTTCTTGAGTTGCATAATTCTGGAACAGAATAAAGGAAACCAATTGAGAAAATTGCATGGGACTGGCTATTCACTCATTTTTTTCTGCTAATGTGCAGCGACGAGGAGCCAACTGGTTGTTGGACTAACCTATGTTATGTTTCGGTGAAGCGTCGGGTTGTTGGTAAGGAGCGTGAGTGGGCGGGAGTGAAAGTAAGCGAAGGACCCCTATAAGGCCTTTCTGAAGTGTGGCCCACACACGGCCAGGGAGGAAAGAAAATGGATGGGGGATAAGGAGAGCCTTAGCCCTTAGAATCAAATTCTAAACCAGCGTGGTGCTGCTGGATGCTTCTGATCAATAGAACTGGAAGAGGAGTAAGCCAAAAGTCACGACCACCAAAAGTCACGACCACAAAGATATGCATAGTGATTCGATCTTTTGATCACCCATTTTTTGAAAACCATTTTTGGGGGCTTCCGCCTTACACACGGAAGATTGGATTGCCTGAGTCACGAGTCTTATATACTGTGTTACGATCACCTTATATTGATAAAAAGTCAAAAGAAAATTTTGAAATGGAAATCAATAAACAATTTTTGGTCATAAAAATAGAAAGGCATGAATTGCACAAGAATTTCTTTCGGTTAAAACGCCGTGCGACTCGGAGGACATAAGACTTTTTGGTCAAACCAAAAAGATTGCTGACAGAATGCTCCTACCCTTCATGCATGGCCCTTTACCTTAACTTAAGAAGAAAGATGGGGGTATGAAGCGTGGAAAACAATGCAAGAAGTGTATGATATAATAGGTAACCTTAAGGAGTGGCGGTAAAGCTCTTGATTGATAAACGCGAGTAAATTATGCTTAGACGCTTCGTAAAACCGCACCGATCTACCAGAGGAGCTAATGGATGAGTAGGCTTCCCCTTTCGATTCACGGAATGTGATTTGGGACACGATGGCAGTTTGCGTGCCTCGGTAGGAAAGAGATCACCAGAGTATAGCACAAGATCGCCTTTTCTTATTGCCATGGGGTCAACCTGTAAACAAGGAAAACCTAATGGGAACCAAAAAATGGGAGAGTACTGCATTGGGCAGAAGACGATCCAAAAAGTGAAGGCTCACCCAGCTGAAGGAAGGAGCTTTGGAAGCTGACCTTCTTATTAGAGAAAAGGGGTGAGATAGGCAACAGGTAGCTTGCTTCCAAGCTGGTCTGGCCGTGAGGAAGAAAGAGCTCTTTGCCAGTCCTGACTTAGATCTCGGGTGACGGAATAAGGCGGCCAGAAGTGACGAGTAGTCACGGTCGAAGCTTGGCTCTAGCCGATAGGCCACCAGTAAGCTTGGCTACAGTTAAGCGCGAAGGAAAGGGCCTTCGCCACTTGAGTCGTATGTGGGTGAACTCGCACGTGCGGTTCTTACAGGAGGAGAACTAGTAGGAGCCATCCTATCCCAATAGCGTATATTTGGAGCTCAATATGAAATCCTATTTTCTTGCAAGACCCGTTCGGATAAGGGAAAACTCCAGAGATTGCTTCGGAGTAAGATCCTAGCGTTGACCCTTTCCTGAACCAAAACCGGCGGCGGGGGTGAGCGGAAAAGGGGGATCAAAATGTCCCATCAATAAAGTGAGGGCTTTCCATTCTTCCTTCCCCTCTCACTCATCTTTTTTCTAGAAAGAAGCCATGCTTCCTAAAGGGCCCATCTCTGATAAGGAAGGAAATGAAATTATCTGAATTTTACGACAAATCCGGTTCGATGGGTGTTCTCCTCTAACCACAAGGATATAGGGACTCTATATTTCATCTTCGGTGCCATTGCTAGAGTGATGGGCACATGCTTCTCAGTACTGATTCGTATGGAATTAGTATGACTCGACGATCAAATTCTTAGTGGGAATCATCAACTTTATAATGTTTTAATAATGGCTCACGCTTTTTTAATGATCTTTTTTATGGTTTTTCCGGCAATGATAGGTGGCTCTGGTAATTGGTCTGTTCCGATTCTGATAGGTGCACCTGACATGGCCTTTCCCCGATTAAATAATATTTCATTATGGTTGTTGCCACCAAGTCTCTTGCTCCTATAAAGCTCAGTCTTAGTAGAAGTGGGTAGCGGCACTGGGTGGACGGTCTATCTGCCCTTAAGTTGTATTACCAGCTATTCTAG
This sequence comes from Datisca glomerata, assembly GCA_003255025.1. Classification (NCBI taxonomy): domain Eukaryota; kingdom Viridiplantae; phylum Streptophyta; class Magnoliopsida; order Cucurbitales; family Datiscaceae; genus Datisca; species Datisca glomerata. The sequence goes on along the minus strand of QANY01013656.1, from coordinate 1,359,789 downwards.
AGGAGCAGTTGATTCAGCAATTTCTACTCTTCATCTATCTGGTGTTTCATCCATTTTAGGTTCTATTAATTTTATAACAACTATCTCCAACATGCGTGGACCTGGAATGACTATGCATAGATCACCCCTATTTATGTGGTCCGTTCTAGTGACAACATTCTCACTTTTATTATCACTTCCGGTCCTGGCAGGGCAATTACCATGTTATTAACCGATTGAAACTTTAATACAACCTTTTCTGATCTCGCTGGAGGGGGAGACCCCATATTATACCAGCATCTCTTTCAGTTCTTCGATCATCTAGAGGTGTATATTCCCATTCTGCCTGGATCCAGTATCATAAGTCATACCGTTTTGACTTTTTGGGAAAACCTGTCTTCGAAAATCTAGGAATGGTTTATGCCATGATCATTATAAGTGTTCTTGGATTTCTTGTTTGGGCTCATCATATGTTTAGTGTGGGCTTAGACGTTGATACTCGTGCCTACTTCACCGCAGCTACCATGATCATAGCAATCCCCACTGGTATCAAAATCTTTAGTTGGATCACTACCATGTGGGGGGTTCAATACAATACAAAACACCTATGTTATATGCTGTAGGGTTCATCTTTTTGTTCACCATAGGAGGACTCACTGGAATAGCCCCGGCAAATTCTGGGCTAAACATTGCTCTACATGAAACTTATTATGTGGTTGCACATTTTCATTATGTACTTTATATGGGAGCCGTTTTTACTTTATTCGCAGGATTTCACTATTGGGTGGGTAAAATCTTTGGTCGGACATACCCTGAAATTTAGGTCAAATCCATTTTTGGATCACTTTTTTGGGGGTTAATCCGACCCTATTTCCCATGCATTTCTTAGGGCTTTCGGGTATGCCACATCGCATTCCAGATTATCCAGATGCTTACGCCAGATGAAATTCCCTTAGCAGTTTTGGCTCTTACATATCCGTAGTTTGGATTCATCGTTTCTTCGTTTCATATTCAAAAAAATGTTGAATTGTCAGCTAGCTCTTCCCCTTTCCCGGCTCACTCATTATGAAAGCAAGTAGCGGTTCAACGCTACACCACTTTTGTGTAAATTCCTTCCTGGGTCTCACTCCCACGTATTCCTACCGTCGAACGATAGAGAGAGTTCTTTGTTCATCCCGAAACCATAGGGTTTCTTGATGAAAAGACTCCGTAGCAAGTTCATTGGTCCTGTTGAGAAGAGGACCCAGACTGGCACTTTGAGCTCATCCTACTTAGAGCTCTCGCCTGCTCCTCCCACTCCTAGCACTTCTGTCATGCAGGTCGAGGCTCCTTCTCCACCACCTCCTATTGTGCCCACTGTGACCGTTCTTGCCTCGGAAGATGCCTCTGGGTCGTAAAGCACTGCTGGTGACTCCTTACCATCTCTAATGAAGTAGAAAGATTCTGTCAACACCCCCGTTCTGACATCGGTTAAATTTATGGATGATGTCGTGAATTCTCATGTTGTCCTTCATGGAATTCAGTTTGATATCGATGCCAACACCACAAAGAGGCTTGGTCTCGGCGAGCTTGTCAACTGCCTAAGCCACGACTTGATAAGGGTAAAAAATTTCTCTTCCTTCTCTTCTTTTTCGAAGTTATACTTTTTTGTACTTAGTTTATTTTTCATCTTTTTAGGCTATTATGTATCACAACGCTCTTCAGGAGCATCATGATCTTCATGACCAAGCTTTGATGATTCTCCGAAATGAGCTTATGGAGGTAAACTCAGCCGTGGTCATCTTTAAACTGAAAAGGAGTAACACCTAGTGAATGAGGCTGAACTCCCAAAAGTTTTAGAGAGGATGGTTCATGACATAGAGGTTGTAGTGACGGAAGGGCGGAAGGTGGCTGAGGATTTGGAATCTGCAAGAAAGGTTTTGACCGAAGCTGAGAAGGTAAAAGCCGAAGTCGAGAAAGCCATTGGTGAAGCTGTTGAGTAGGAGTAGGATTCTAAAGTGGAGTACCAAGCTTTGTTTGAGGAATGGGAGATACTTATCTATAGCATTGGCTATAGAGATACCAAGCAAATCGTCCTCCTATGAAGGCTCTCATTCCAGAAGTTGAGGATTCCATGAATGCTTCAACAGAAGATACCGCTGCCAAAGCCCCAAAGTCGTCTGCCACTCCCGATAATTGTGACTGACATTCCCATGGTTTATGAGGCTTCGCCGATTCAGACCAAGCCTATAACGATTTGATGTGTCCCAATCAATGTGCTGGGTGATGATATTGTCATCGCTGATGCCCAATTTGCTGAAGTTTCTTTTCAGTGTCTTCAAAAATTTCAACTCAAAAATATCTTCTTTCTAACACTAGTGCATTTGAGTTTGCTAAGCGCTTTTGCGTCAAGGGTGGACGCGTGGATTTTTCTACCATGTCTTCTCGTTGTTTGCTTGCTTACCATCATTCATATGGAGGAGCTTGCCATGATGGCTTGGTAAGCAAGCAACAAGTTATGTAGGAGCCAACTCCCAGTTCTCTTACTATTCTTGACTTGACTTATTATTATAAAAACTACTCACTATCAAAATGAAGACGATCGATGAATTCGCCTTAAAAGCTCACGGGCCCCGACTGATGGTCGTTCCTAGGACTAGTCAACCACTTATGATGACTTCGCCCTTACCTACCAGTGCTGGAGCCTCTCCTGGTCACCGAAAGATGGACGAGGGCTTCTCTTACCTCATTCACCCCTTTCTGTAGGTCAAGATCAACAGGATTGGTTGGGTGGCTGGAAGCTGACTGATCAGCTCAAAAGAAGAACGCAATGAATTCTGAATGATCAGGAAGGATTGGACCTCTCTTAGTTGATCGAAGTCCCTACTTCTCTTCCCGAGCTCATGGGAACCAAAGAGGAGCTCTCCCTGCTTAGCGCAGGCTATATTGGGCCCCTAGATTATGAAGAAGGTGTCCCCTACACCGGACTGGAATCTCCATCCTGATTGGGAACCACTAAAGTGATTATCAATGGCTGATGAAGCTCAAGCTCTTACTTATTGGTCACCACAGAAGCAGAACCAAAGCGAGCAGGGCTGACAGTACCCTTTCCAGACCTTATTTCATTTCCTTCGGTTGGGTTATCTTTTTGGTATGAAAGGCGGTAGTAGAGTTGTGTCAGGTCCTTCGCCTTACTCTACTCTTTGTTTCCCAGGCGGGGATGCCCATTGTTCCCTGCTCTAACTCCTTTGATTTCCCTTTTCTTTCTTTATTACTTATCGCACGTGCCCAGTCTCAACGTAACTTCCCAAACCAAAACAATCTTTCCAAGATCAATGAAAGGTGAAACGTTGAAGGTCCACAACAGGTAACATAAATGAACAAGTTTCTTTTGTATTCCAGCTGTTGAAGGCTGGAGCTCATATGGATACATTACTTCATTGTTCTAAGAGGCCTTGCACTAAGAACATACTCGAATATGGTCGTGAAGTGTAAAGATCCGATCTTTGACAATGGTCGTAAAGACAAAAAAATCGATTCTATGTTCGACACTATAACTATAGGCCGGGCCTGTTGTAGGATGATCACCGAGTGACGTTCTGCTCGATTAGGAGAATGCGAGTGAGGGAGAAGCTTTCCCCATTTTCTAGGAGGGAAACTCGGGAAAAGTTCGGGCTGGTGAAAACCCCTTTTGATTATATTAGTAAAGCGCGCTCCTTACATGACTCCATATCACTCATTATGAAAGTGAAAGCGACAACGTAACCTTAATGAAAATCGAGAAACGGGAATGCATTTCCTAATAATGAGTAATGCTGGTAAGAGCAAATGGTTCCTTACCTAATCAAAATCAGAGTACGGCATATCCGAATATCCGGCAACACGCTTGGACAAGTAAGGCGATGAACCGTACCTCTATCTCTAGGCGTTATGATGTCTTATTATGTGGATCATGTCTTGCTTGAGGGCTCCAAACCTCACCCTTCTCTAATAGGGGAAAGTACAGACCCACGCCTAGGGATATACGAGTGATGTTTGATAGTTATTGTAGCATGGATAAGTAGGCACGAACTTCTGTATAGCACCCTATTTTTTTAGTACAAGTAGCTAAGAGGGCTAGGAGGTACGGCTTGTGTCAAACTTGAGAAAGAATACTTGTTGCGCACCCACTGAACAAGGCTCATTTCAAGTCAAACGCGGATTACCTGTTCTGTGGGGACCAACAATTGTACTTCTAGAGGAGGGTCTAACATAGCGGAAGGCCACGACTTTTTCGAGTGTTCAACACAATATGGTATGGTATGCCACCAGCATAAATGAGGCACAGAAAAGACACTGGCACGAGATAGATTGATTGCCAGCATGGAAGTGATTTGCTAAGTCGGGTAACGACTGCCTATTGTAGAATCGTCGATAACCTGACGATCACTATCATGTGTGTAAAGACTGATAGTATAGGCATACTGGAAACCGTTTGGCAAGTCAAGGGACCCTGAAATCCGCTCCTTAGCTATAACATCCCAGAGTCATGCAGAACATACACTAACCATCCTCCAATTACTTAACTATTAATTAATTGGACCTTCAAGAAACGAGTAGAGTACAAAAATGAAAGATTTGAGTAACCCTCCGAGCTAGGGATATTAATAAAGGCCATAGCAAGGAGACTTTAACATACGAGTTAGAGTAAAGCCTCAACTTTCATAAGAAGAGCTTCAATAGGATAAAACAGCAATCCCAAGACTAGCTTTCCCGGACAATGTATATTGTGAAATGGTGGTACTGTAACAAATTCAGAGTACTTTAACTTGCGGTTGCCACACAAAGAAAGCTAGTCACCTTAACCAGTCATACCCATTTACGGAGATTCAGGATCTGAAGCTCAAATGAAAGCCATGAAACAAGTAGCTACTCCTACTGTAATTGCAATTTAGGGCTCCTTTTAAGCCAGCCCACCAAAGAATTCCACCTCGACTCCCCTCTACCAGAGAATCCATGAATTTCGGGCACCTTCAGTAGCAGCAGGAATAGGAAAGACAAATAACCAGCCAACTATGTATGCCTTCAAGCCTGCCTTCCTCCCATCTTCCTTATCGAATGGGCTTCTCCTTAGAATTAATGAGATCTAGAGTCTTCGATGAATCTTCTTGAAATGGGTCGATCAACCCTAGAAGACTTGATGGCTTAACAGTCCAGTGAATAACCTGATTCAGAGAGATAACCCGATCTTTAGACACTAGCCCTACTAGATAGAAAAGGTTGGGGAGTGCTAGATGCGAAATCCGTTCCAGTCCTAGCCGTTGAGGTGGCGGAGTGACAGGTGAGAACAATAACAACAGAAGCTGTGGAAGATCTTACAGTTGTATATTCGGTTGTTTACGGTGGAATAGATTCAAGCATTCAGGCCAGTAGATCCGGAGCAAATAGCCGTTGACTTAGTTGCTTTTGCAGTTGATTCTAATCTTGATTCGATGCATTTTACCGGTGATAGTTGCAGAACCAAGAGCTTTCAAGGGAGGTAGACATGTAGATAGACAGTAGCCGATAGTGGCATAATTTTCAGATTGAGGTCCCCCCCCCAGGTAAACACCATATATACAAAATACTAGCGAGGGGAGTGAGAAGTAAGATCAAGCATTTACTCATCTTGGGGCTAACGTGGGATCTGCTCAAGGACCTACCTACCGGTTTAGGTAAATATCTAATGCGCTCCCCGACTGGAAAGGTCGGAAGAGAAAGTATGCACTTTTCAAAAATGGTCGGAAGAACGGGTTTATATATATATATATTATTACCGGCTGGCTGGTTTTTATGAAAAAAAGACAAAACAGAATTTTATTTCCATTCATAAGGAAGGAAGGTTAGATACCTTTGACAGGGTTGTATTTTTGTGGTATTAAAACTCCCAAAATGTACTCTAGACAGCGGGCCCTCCCCTTTCTTACGGGACTGACTCGGGGAAGGGTCAATCTCCTTCGGAACATGCTGCACAGCCACTCATTCATCCTGACCAAATAGTAGAATCTATCTTTCAGTGATTCTTTTCTCCGCTAAGAACCCCGTCCCAACCAGCCCTCCCGATCGATTTTGTAAGATTGACTTATTCAAAGGGGTTAATCTGGTTCGAAGTTGTCAAAATGAATCGTTTGCTTTATCGAAAAAAGCTTTATTAAGGTGTCTTGGTTGGCCCCCTATTTTCAACCATTACAGCTGGCGTTGACCAGCTTTGCGATACGGATGGACGAACGCAGGCAACGGAAATGAAAAAGAGAAGAGAAAAGATTCCCAACCTAGAGCATGCTATTGACTCGGGTGAAATATCATGCTCGGGTCTACCAGGCCAGATCATGAGTGAATAGAAAATCGAAAACGTACACAGTTGTTCCAGAAAAATACTTGGAATAATTCTACCACTTCTACTAGGAGTGGGATCGTTCGGATTGTTACAACCTCTAGCAGATGGTTTGAAATTGATTCTAAAAGAACCTATTTCACCAAGTAGTGCTAATTTCTCCCTTTTTAGAATGGCTCCAGTGGCTACATTTATGTTAAGTCTGGTCGCTCGGGCCGTTGTACCTTTTGATTATGGTATGGTATTGTCATATCTGAACATAGGACTACTTTATTTGTTTGCCATATCTTCGCTAGGTGTTTATGGAATTATTATAGATGGTTGGTCTAGTAATTAGAGGGCGGCATTCCGGTCGCCTATGATACTAGGACCAATAGGTCAAAAATGGGTTTGTGCCGCAGGTGTTGAACGATCTACTTTACACAGGTGTAGGCTTACAGGGCTAGGGCTCATAAACCCTCTCTTTCATTCATCAATAGGGCTCTGGTCGGTCACTTTTTCAGGTCGGGATCAATAAGTGGAAGTCATAAAAAAGAGATCTTTCTCTTCGTACCTCAGATCAAGAGGAAGGGTAGCTTCTTAAGCTAGCCTATATATAATCGCTATCTTTTAACCGTCTGTTCTTTTTTGTCAACGCTACTAACGACCTAAAGGAAAAGGCGTTACTTAGCCCTACATTAGTAGAAGTAAGAGGATGAGTTAGCCTAGCCTACCCTACTAATGTATTGTATAGTAGGATATAGTATAGTGGGTGAGCGAGTTAGCGAAGACACTTAGGCAAATATATAAGAGAGCGCCAGTGCGTAGCCTTCATTCTAATACACTACAGAAAGGTTACAAAGTCACTTAGCTCGATGTTAGGAGAGTCAAGGGGGAATGCCATACCTAGATAGAAGAACTACTGTTCGCTAACTTTCTAAGGTCTAACCTTTCACTCCCCTACTGAAAAGGAGCAAAGCCGCTTCACACCACTGATAGACTACTTAAGATTCTTCAAAGGCCCTACTTAGTTGACTGATAATGACAAAGGCTTACCAAACTAAGTAGGGCCTGAGGCCCCCTGCGAATCTGTAAATCTCAGGAGCATGCCACAACAAAAGGATGGTCCCCTATGCATTTCATTCTTTCCATAAGGGAAAAAAAAAGAAGTACCCCCATCATGGTGAACCTCTCCTTGTGATCGGGATGAGGTAGATGCCTCCCAGGCGAGGGGCGGATTGAATCAGAGTTTCCTTAGGTAGCCACCGACCTACAGTTATCTTTAAACTTACGTGCGTGGTGGAGAAGCGAACAAAGGTACGCTCGCTTCCTGTCTTGTTCTCTATTGCAAACTAGGATCGCTCAACAGCTAGGTCAGATTGGAGCAAAAGAGTTTGAGAACATATTACCCTTATTCAGGGACAAGGGGCGGAACTACCTCTCGATCTACTTACTGCAGCCTAGTAAGAAAAATGTCGTCTAGGAGTTCCCTCTTGCTCTGATCTCCCCTGCGCCTAGGACGTTGTCTGAGCCAAGAGTCATAGTTAGTTGTTGTTTCCATTTGCTTGTTTTTTTTCTTGTTGTTGATACCGGCAAGACCCAGCCAGATGATGTCTGCTGGTTGGTAGTGAAAGGACTCCTAGTACCAGCATACCCAAAAGGGGGGCACTGATTAAAAAACAATCATTTGATTTTGTTTCTGGCTCTCCCTTAGCAGCGGGGAAGGAGTCCATCTATCTGCCTAGATTTGGTAGATTTCCTCCAACGCAATCCACATAAATTCTAGGAATCTTGGTGGATAAGTCCGACGACTCAGCAGCAGTGTGGAATTGAGTTTCTTGTCCGGTGGATTTGATCTCTAGTTAGGGGGCAATACATACCAAAAGGTTCAAAGAAGGAACATGCATAAGAGTATATAACCAACCCACCCTTCTGTATAACCTATTCAGATTAGTGAAGCGGCAGATGCATAAGTGAAGTGCACGTTTGTGAGACCTTAGTCGGGATGCATAGAGAAGTCAACCTACGATCACGGAAGAGCGTGGTACTGCTTCCCCTCTCTAAGTAAAGGTAAATTCTCTCTTTCAGCTATAATGTAAGGAAATTGAAAGAAGCACGGAAAAGGGTCAAAGGCGGTTGCTACCATCGAAGAGAGCCGTCAAAGATGAGAAAGTGGGAGTTCGGACTTGGCGAACGAGCTCTTGCCGCGGGAGAGGAAAGCGGGGCAGGAAAAATAACCATTCTGGTGGTTGATAGTGGAGCAAAGGCTGGATAAAAGATGGATAGGCATGCCTTCTCATCCAAAAGGATGAAGAAAGAGGAAGGGCTCGCAGGGTTGATCCCACATCTCATAGAGAGGAGGAATATCAGGGATGAGAAGGGAGAACTAACTCTATAGATCACAGGAATGGAAAAAGGCATTCCACATTACTCCAGTTTTTTCATAGCTTTATTTAAGAGAGAATAGGGAGTAAGGCTGAAATGGCTATACGGCTTCACCATTTTTTTTGAAACGTATGTTGATTGAACTAATAGATGTTGGGTGAGGGCTTAAAGACCCTATTCACATAGCCTTCCTAGACACATCTTTTTCCTCGGGGGGGGGGGGCGGGCAGATTTTCCTATAAAGAAATAGGAAGATCCGAGCCTTTTTAGGGGGTAGAACATCGACCCATCCTTTTTTCGTCGAATGTCTCGGGCCTGATTTAGAGAAAGCACTTTTCTTTTGCGGCAAGGTCAGGGAAAACCATTCAAGCACCGAGATGGAGATGGCTCTGCTGCGATAGAGGATGAAGGAGAATTCATAGGCAACTGGTCGTTACTAGAAGATGATAAAGATGCAGGATGCTCTTTCTTATTAGAAGAGCGAGGTGCAAGTTTAGGCTGATCAATAGAGGGCTACGACCCTGATTTCCTTGGGACTCTGCTCCCCCTAATGCATGGGAGGCGCAGGAAAAACCACTGGTGAAAAAGATCTAGAAGATGCTGAACTAATAGGCACCTGCTAAAATTAGGGGGAATGGAAGAACTCGTGCTCATGGAAGGTAAGATGTCGGGACGACGAGAACGAGAAGAAGGATCGAAACATTGAAAGCCTTTCTGAACCGAAGCTTTCCCCTTTAATAAACATTTTTTTGCATGAGGTGCAAGATTCTGACGTAGCTGGGCAGGTATATGAGTATAGCATAAAAGAGTCATATTGCCAAGCACAGGGTTGATGATAAAGACCGCAATGGAAAAGGCCCCCAACTAACATAGGGCTACTTACCTTACGTTATAGGGGGGACACGACTGTCAAACATCAGAGCAAGATCCCTTTCTCTGAAATTTGTCTATGCTTCCTTTCTGTGACGATATTTGTGAGGTATATGGGCAGGAGAACTGATAAAAAAATTCTATAAATGAGCTTTGAACTAACCCCTTATGAATTAGTTCTAAGAAAGGAATGCGATAACCGGAGAGAGAAGGCACGGGCGAGGGGCCCCATACATCAGAATGCAAAAGGGCTAATGGAATTGAAACAATCAGAAGATTGGAATTTTTAGGTGTTGCCAGTGTTTGGCCAGCTGGCAGCTAAACCAAGAAGAGAATGAAGAACTAGCAAATGTAGGAAGCAACTGAAGGCGTTCTAGTTTGTTCAATGTATTCGAAGACCTAACAACCAGTCAGAAAACCTCTATAAGCCCTTAGTTGCCAAATATCAGGAAGCTCTTTGTTATGAAGAAGCTACAAAAAATCAGAGGAGAATGCAGGTCTAAAGCATATATGGATTGGCTACGGGCAGCACCCTATAGCTATGACATTATGCGTGTGTAGATCCTTGACAACACAGACGAAGTCAGAGTTAAGATGGCATAGCTTTGGCGATCATCACATTTCATTGGTCTCTAAGGCAAAGTCTTGCTTAATCGTTTATTGATCTTTTCTTCTTTCTTCAACCGGTCATATCTTATCTGTAGCTGGTAGCGACATGAGGAAAAGGCCTGGAATGGTGTATTTTATTTGCAAAATTGGGAGTTTAAGGGGTCAAGTACGACCTCTAAATACATGCGATAATCGACTTTTTAAGTAGCATCTGTCCTTCCTGGCCTGCTGTCGTCAACGGTCCACTTCCTTGAATGAGAGTTGGTCTTCCCGATCCACGAATAATGTTTGTTGTCCTTTACTTATTTAGTGACAAGGCGAGTTTGAAAGCTTGACAATTGACTTTGGAAAACCCTTCTTGTTGGACTTAGCTCTTCCATAAAAGCATAGTAGAGACTTATGTTATGGCCGTGCCCCGACTTACGGCCTTTACGCTACTGCTACTGTGATGTGAGCGGTTCAAATTGCTTTGATCTTTCCCAATTATCCTAGCCGGAAACTTGTACGCAGCACTTGTACGGGGGTGCATGCATAAAGGTTTGGAACTCTATTCTTATCTGAATCTTAAGGATAGGACCCTACCCTATTTTCAAACCCTCTGCTGAGCTTAACCGAAAGAAAGACAAACCCAGTGCGTTTTGTATAGATCAAGACTTGTAGCTTGATTCTTTACTCATTCCATACTGGGAAGAATTGTAGCTTGATTTGGCAGCTCTTATTATTCTTGACTTGACTTTCTATTATAAAAACTACTCAATATCAAAATGAAAGGCGATCGATTATCTACCCAAGAAGATGGAGATCAGGTCTTATCGATTCATAGGATTTTCATGCGTCCATTAATAAGTACCATTTTTCCTTTAACACGTTAGTGCCCGGATCTCGTTCTCCTATCTTTGAGACTTCCTTAACGGTAGGTTGCCAGGATGGCTTGGAATGAGTAAAGAATCAAAATTCAATCAATTGCCCTTCCCGTTCTCATCAAATTAAATACTACCACACACGCCCTTTTCCGGCAAGCTACCCTCGCCTACCTCATCTATAGGCATTTCTATCCATTCGCGCGCGAGATCAGATCGACTACTCTACTACCATCATGCCCAAGGTCTTTTCTTCAATAGGACGGATAATGAAAAGCTTCTTTATAATCTTAGAGGCCCTGCACCCGCACCACTTCATTCAATTGCTCTATCATAAAGAAAGGAAAGGAAAGATTTGTTTTATCAATCGCCAGAACCTGCCTTTCTTTCTTTGCCAGGAGGGGTGGCCCAATCACTAATAGATCTCTCAACGAGAAAGATCCACTTTACTAGTCATCCAGAGCTTGGACAGTTAGTTGGGTAAGCATGGTCAGACCTTTTCTCGACTGCTTCTCCTCTTTAGGTTACAGTAGTTCAGGGGGTGTTTGGAGAAAATGACCTAAAAGACCATAAAACGGCTCTTTTTAGGTGGGAAAACAGAGGGTTCCCTACCCACTGGGGATTTGTTCCCCACTCCAACTTTGGATTGTTGGAAATCATCCCCGACCAAAGAGAGATGTAGTCATGAGAACAAGTCTTATTGCTTCCCCTTTTTCGAGGGAGCCCGCCAAAGGGATATTGGAGTCGTAGCGCATATTTCTTCTCTGGAAGGATGGCTTATTCAGAAAGAGACCTATCTTTATCTTGCCGGACTTGAAAAGAATAAGAAGCGGATGGTTGAGATGGTGGATTATTTCCCTCTCACTCCTTTCTTTTTTCTTTCTTACTGTCATCGCGATGAATGGGATGAAGGAAGGCCAGCCTACCTAACAAGTACAGCGGAATAACTAGTTTCTAGTCCAACTAGCTTGAGCTCCAGCCTGAGCCTCAAAATCTAAGCTTCGGAGAGCCTTCTCTCATGCGATGAGATGAATTCTGTCTCTCCCTCCAACACCAGACCATGCACATCTCATCTGAATTCCTTCAATCCTACTAGCCATTCCTTTCGGGACCCTGGACAAGGAGGGAATAAAGGCAAGCTTTGAAGAGTGGATTTCATTAAAAATAAGACCTTACTAACTTGACCTAATAGGGCGCGCACCTTTCCAACCCGAAAGCTTCTTGCTAAATTTCTCTGTAACTGAATTCCAAAGTTCATCTCTTCATCTTCCTAGCATACCCAAATGAACCAAAAGGGAATTGGCTATTGAACAACCAAACATATTCCGGCCGGCCCTCGTAATGGGGATGGAGGATGAAGGAAGAACACTTTACTTCTTTCAAAAGACGGGAACAGAAAGTGAAGATAGGGCAGTAATGTTTTCTAATATTGACGGTAAGAACTTGCATTCTTCTACTCTTATTTGCATGGATTGGTTTGGACCAAAAGCCACTAAACTTGCATGCATATCAGCATAATGATTTTATGATCGTGGAACATGCTCGACATTTACTTCGAGGAATTTACTTAGGAGCTTGCGTGCCTTGATGAAATAAGGCTCGAGAGACCTCTTTCTTAATAGTGTAGATCCATTTCAATTGATTAACGATCAGTTGAGAATCGCCATACACTGTAAGAGGATCAATCTCCATCTCCAAAGCTATACTCAATCCTATGATTAGGGCTTCCTATTCTGCAGCGTTGTTTGAAGCTGCTGAAGTCAGTGTGAACGAGTAAGGGATCATTGACCTTTCTAGGGTCATGAAGACAATTCCTGCCCCCGCTCCTGGATGAACCATCGAAGTACATTTCCCATGGGAACTGCACGTTAGCATATAAAACTTCTTCATCAGGTAGACTGGTTAGAGTGAAGGACTATCATCTAAGGCTGGATGAGCTACCAAGAAATCAGCCAACGCTTGTCCTTTGCCTTACAACATTAGGGAAAGATCATGGACCTTTTTTTGAATCCATAACCTCTTGGTACTTATCCTTTAAGAAAGGCTCGAGATCAAATACTTGAGTGGATTTGTTTTTGATATGAGTCGAACGGGATGTTCCAAGAGAGAGTGTCTGAGCTTTTGTACTGCAAACACAAATGTGAGGTATATCTTTTCGATGTTTGAGGCATTTGACTTTGCGTCCACCAGGGTACAACTTAGATAGTATAGAGCAACTTCCTTTCCTTCATCATTTTGTTGTGCAAGAAGAGCTCCTAGGGAACCAGGGTGAGCTGCTGTGTAAAGGATCAGAGGACGTCCTTTGACTAGAGCCCTTAAGACTAGGGGATTTAACAGACTCCTTGATGTCTTCAAAAATGTTCTGACATACTTGATCCCATTCGAAGGATAGTCCTATCCCTTATTAGAGAAGGGCCGACATCGCCCAGATAGATTAGAAAGAAATCGTCAGATATATGCAAGGGTTGAAACCCTTGCCTTACCCAGTGTCCCCCACATCGTCTCAAAGTTCACAAAAAGCCAAGCTTGAGAAGGGGGAAGTTAAGGTTAGCCTTAACACATCCTAATCTTCCAAAGTCAATACGGTAGCAACCATTATCCCGACCTTTTCTGTCACTAAACCCACTTCTTATACCCCCATGCTTTCCCATCTCTCCCTCCTACTACTCGGCAGCCAGCTATTTCATCACCTGGGCGACCTCCTAGGAATTTGACGCCATTGGGATAACCTTGCAGGCAAGTTTTAAAAGTTTTGGCCGAAATGGGGCTCTTAATAAGACTGTTAGCACCCAGACCACCACCAAATCCTCTTCCCAAGTTATATAACCCAAACGCTCATTGTGAATTCCATAAAGGTCCGGGCCATTAAACTGATCCTTTCTTTTCTCTCATGCATGCGGTCCAAGATCTCATTGAACTAGGCAAAATAGTGGTCTATTCATCCCTCAACAGTTCCAACACAATTTTCTAAAACCCTCTCCCGCCGCATTCGGTAAGTGCAAGTAGCGCATCTGTGAATCTCATAGAGGATGCCCAGGGACAAGAAGACCTAGTGCACCTTCTTTCTTCAGAAGACCTTGCCCCCGCGATCCCATCAGAGTTCTTTCCCAACTCCTATACTTGTGATCATTCCCGGCTATCCATCCTTCACCAATTCTCCATCACATCCGTTGTTTCACAATCTATCCCCTCAACAAAATCCTTCCTCTTTACCTTTCTCCAGGCCCTGTAGTGAGTGATACTAGGAGCATCACTGTCTTCGGTTGTAGAGATCGCAGCTCTTGTAAATCCCTCCCTACCTCAAATAACCAGTCAATGCATAGAATTTGGACACATGCAGCCAAATGCACGATGTCTTAAGAAAGATCAGGCCCGACCTCCCCTAACAATGGAATCAAAATCTGAAAAGGCGGATCAAAAGACTTTCGTGTATGATGTGGCTACCCAGCACAAAAGCATCCCAGCATAAATTTCCATTTGGGAGCTACTTTCTACATTGGAAGCACATCGGGAATCATTTATAAGAGTGTTTCAAAAGGCGCATGTGCCTAAAAAAACTTCCCCTAAAATAATGAGTCAAACGATTGCCCAAATCCCGACGCCAAAAGTCATCCTATTCTCGGATCACGAACTATCTATCGAAGGGTGCAGTCATGTCTGACTTCTCAACATCTCTGCCTGACATAAATAATATAAGGTCCCTTTGGTCTTAATTGACAACAGATCAGGCCTAAACGTTTGCCCCTTGCGAACGTAATAGTTGAGTTGAGTCTTCTAGTCTAGCCATCTCTTCTCCTTCTTGGAGAAGAAGGACAACTAAGAACATAAATACAATCGCAAAGAGATTGCCTACTTTTGAGCTCCCCTAAAAAAAGGAACCGGAGTAGTCCTCAACATCTCATTGCACATAAAAAAACACTCCATAACAGAAGATCATTACCTTCTTCCGTGATCGAGCAATGGCTAGTAGTGATGAACGCTCATGCTCTATGGCTATTCTTTTGAATATGGTTACCTTCTAAAGCTAAGGAAACCCTTTCTTTATATGTCTAAGGAACCGGAAGGCAACCAGTGGTGGTTACCTCAAGGGGGATGACTCTCAGTACTCAGATGGCACTTCAACACAGAAGAACCCCTTTTTCTTAGTATAGCACTACCTTTTCTTTAACCCTTCGGACCTACACCCTTACATGAGAAGGGTCTCAAAGATGGTTCCACCAGTAGTCAGCCTCTTCGAGACCCTCATTATTATATATATAACCCCTCAGCTGACTTTCTTTATACTTGTGATGACGGTCCATTTTCATTTTTAGTTTTGGTTTTCCTGCTACTTCCATTGAAACTACTTGCTATGTACTCCTTCACTCTCTCGGGCATTCATCCAAAGCTACCACCAGACTAGCGAAAAGCTTCCCGCCTCTCGATTCTCGGTGGAGGTTTTCAACCTCAATCATTCCATATTTTGTTCTTTCTACAACGATCAGCAAAGTGGAATGAAAGGCTAGTTTCCTTTGAGAAGTGCTTCACCATGCTCCCGCCTTACTGCACGCGCTAGGGACTATATAATCATGCTGCTCTCGATGGTTTGACATGCCACATAGGCTCAGCTAGGGTGGGTAAGCTTGATGACTGAAAGCTTTAAATTCAAGGTAAGCAAAGAAGAGGTCGAGGGCAAAGGACATAGGAAAAGAAAGAAAAACAAAGGGAGAGACCAACCAAATGCAATAAAGTATAGTGTCTCAACCAACGCTAGGCAAGCTTCCTCAAATATAGCCAAGGTCGGTAGGTAAAGAATAACAACAAGCCTTTCAGACTGGGGAATAAGAACATTTTATTGAAAGCAAGGGCTATGGGTGAGGGATAGTTCGACCACAGCCTAGAGTGCTCCTTGTTCAACAATCCAATTTCCAAAGTCACAAAAATGGAACGGGCGAAAAGTTTCAATCACCATTCATTTGTCAAGAAAGCCTGGACTAAATGTGCTTTTTAAAGCACATGGCACTGGTGCAGTATTCCACTTAATCAAAAAAGGAAACCTTTGTCTCTAGAATGCATTCCCCATCTAGATCGGAGATTTTCTGAGGGTACAATTCTGATTTTTGAATAGACGAGTTTTCTCTTTTTTTCGAGGGGTTGAGGACAAGTGAAGAGTAGAGGCAAACAAAGCCAACACCACGGGTAGTTTAACAAACGAGCAAGGGGGCCTACCTTTATGAACGAGAGTTGGTCTAATTCCGGTCTGGAGTCGAAGAAAGAATTTTTCATGTTAAGATAACTAAGTGGGTAAGCTTACCTTAACAAATGAGAAAGGGGTGCAAATAGCCAGGCTAAGTTGATAAATCTCATGCCAAAGGTTACACCTATCCATGGCCGGACTTCTCTTCTCCGGCGTAGATGCATAAGTTTGATCATCCAGTCATGCACTTCTTGCTTTTTTTGCAGGGACTCTTCTTTTGCCCGTCTTCTTGAGATAGTTTTCTCTTGAGACTCCTCTCTTGTGTTGATTGTTCTGCTAGCTCATCTTTGGACCGGCATCAGAAAGGAAGAAGGTAAGTAAGCAATACCTCCTACTATATATCACCACTTCCTACTAAACAGACCAGATGAAACCAGTTCAATAATAATTCCAGACTGCAAGAAAGTAAGATACGAGAACAATAAAATCAAAATAGGTTTGGGAGCGCCTGGGGGGAAAAAATAAGGAAGGTGACCCATGACGTCGGGGATTTTAACATATATCCCACCCCAGCTTCGCGGATGAGAGGGTCTGATTCTGTGACTCTAGAAGATAGATCTATCTGCTACTTTGTATCGGCTCGACTCTTTAACTGGGTTTCGAGCTTTTTGATACGATCTTAAAGTAAGGATTTCATAAACCTCGTCGTGATGACTCAGTAATCTACAAGCCCATGGGTACTCTAAAAACAAGGAGGCCTATAAGCATCTATGAGCCATCCATACAAGAAAAGAATACTTAAAGAGGTGTCGCGCACTCGGATAATAGTATCTAGCTTAGCAATCTGTGAAGCAACCTGACCTCCTCTGATCGTCTACTTTGACCTTGTCCTCATGTATGGAGGAAGGATCGGTCATATGGACACTGACGTGGACCACACAACATAGTCCTCACGGTCGATCAAATGCATCTCGAAGAAGTCTCCTCCCCCTAATCTGATCTCTGAAAGTGTTCAGTAAGCTATATCTAGCAGCTCCACCCGGATGGAAAGATTAGGGTGACAGATCAGGAACCGGCTGATCAATCCCAAACTGTGGTAACACTTTCTCACCTAGGTACCACTCGATGTGGTCTGGGTATATCAGCTCCACTCGGGCAAGGAAGTAAGGATCAGATATAACTAGAGCTGGCCTAGCAGCCTAAGGCCTATCTCCAAAGAGCCCTCAGGAAATCTACATCCACATAGCATCAATCGGTCATCCACACAGGAAAGATCGTAAAAGAACAAGGAGATCTCTGAAAAGGAAAGTCAAGGTATCAAACTCCTGTAGGAAAAACAACCCCTAGTGGCGCGTGGTCCCAGAAGCGGTACGGTCACCTCATCCCTCTAGGGAAGCCCTTGAGTTTAAGGTGAAACTTACAAGCCCTCAATTGTAAGCTTAATTTGAAAGAGAAAAGTGAATAGGAAAGTAGGCTATAGGATGAAAACCCCTTCCTTTAGGCTGAGTCGCATCGGGGGGGAAGAAATAAGGTAAGGTGCTCATACTCTTCCTTTATGTGCTTCCCAGCAAATCAAACTATAGGAGCATTCAGTTGACTTCAAAAATCACTCTCTTCAAGCTCTTCTTTTATAGGGGATTATACCGAGAATCAGTCTCTCAAATAGGCCTTTTAGATCGGATCTCTCATCAGTAAACTGAAAAATGTAAAAGTGGTAAGGCTCGCATGGGTATGGCTCTAAGCTCATCTGGATCTGATAACGCCAATCTGCGTACTCCGACTCTGTGGTGTAATTGGGAATATCTCTCTCACCCGGTAAGCAGTACCTCATTCATTCCTCTGATTTCTCCCATGTTTGGAAGCGAAGCGACAGCAAAGGAAGAAAAAAGGGGATAGGTAGACAAGTGTCGGCGCTTTAGATCAAATTTATGTTGTATAGCTCAATGCGCTATCCAGATCTCGAATCATTGGAATTCTCTTTGCTTGCTTTCCGCTCTATTATATATAAAGTCTTCCCCGGTCAGCACCGCATCTATCGACTGGGCTAACTGCCCCCCGTTGACTCTCATTTTCCTATATACTTATTTTGCATGGGCCTTTTCCTATCTATAAGTGGCATTCCTCCTAAAAGAAGGTTTTTTATGGAAGGTTCATGCCCCTATAGTGACCTATTGCACTCCTTTTTCTTGGGTTTCACACTAAGACTAATGAGCTCTAAAATGATGCCTGGGGATTGCTTCTGCCCGTACTGTGCTTCCAACTACCGCCCACTACATCAGTATAGTGTAAAAGCAGTAGCTAGCTTTATTGACTCAACCAGAGGAAGAAAGAAAGCAAGGTACGTGTCGATTTCCTATTATCTTGTGTCACTCATGACACCTAACGAATCAATTAGTTATATTGATGAGCTAGTTTGCTATCTTTCTTTTATCTACATGGTTGATGGCCCGACTTCCCCACCACTTGTATTGATTTCGTCCCACTCTATGTTGTGTACCGCGTGCTGGCTTCCCCATGTTCTTATTCCATTATTGTCATTATTGGCTTACCAATGGATGTCCCTATCTCTATGTGCATGGCTCCCTGACTACCATGTCTTTTTTATTAGAAAGAGGGAAGCGAAAGTGCCTCCCATATGGCGCACCCGAAACAGCATCCATGAAAAGAAAGCAGAAGCCCCCATTCCCCAATTAATTAACTGATTACGCCTATGAAACACTAAGAATTTAATACTGGCAGACTCTTTTTCTGTCTTATATGAAAGAAAGGCTAAGTCAGGAAGTCAGTAGAGTAGCGGAGCTATTTCAAGGAGAAATACATCACTGAAACAGTATGAGCGCCTGACTTGATTCATTCCTTCCACCCGAAGCCCCTATTGCCTGCCTGGGATGAGCGTCCTCTAATCTAAACACAAGCTCCTCTTTGCTTTCTGGCAATGAGCTAGCTTCACCCTGATTGCTTAAGGCTTAATACAGTCATGTTGGATCTCCTATTCGTACTGCTACCAGGAAGAGAAAGACTGATTGCGACAACTCAACCGGATGAGACGTTTCTTATTTATAGAACTTTGCCAACGAGTGCCTACATTATTAGTATATTTGATTTACCAGTTTCGGGAAGAGTTCTTTTTTGAATAGAAAGAATTAAAATAGTACCAGCTTATCACCAACTGTGCTTCCTACCAACTCTGCCAACCCCAGACAAAGATCTTTATTTAGCTGCACCTGAACCCGCAATTGTTGCCTCTAGTCCGCCTACTTCTTGTGCCGGCTTCGCCAGCCTCACGGGGTACCGATTTCCTCCTGCTTCGTGCGTCGGGCTGGGCATGTACCTCCCAGATTGTCTATTCTTCTTTTTCATATTTCCCATACTATTCTATTAGTCGGCCTGTATACTAATAAGAGCAAGAGCTTTTATTCATAGAGTCACATGTACCGCGTGCGTCGCAAGAACCCCAACAGCTGATTTGTGATTAACATACTGCATGTTACCATGTCCACCTCTGACTCCTCATGAACCTAAAGAAACAACTTGACCAAGCTACAAATTGAGCTCCTAGCATAAATTAATAATCCAAGCACCAACAATCCGATGTACGTACAAGTGAAATACCATACCAATGAACCGAAAGACCGCATTTCCTACATGCGCGTGCCGTTGACTCCTCTACTTAATGGGCTATTTAATTTCAAAACCTACTTAGTTATCATTTCTATTTCATCTATACGTCCTAGGATATATAAAATGAAAAGAAAGATTTGTGTTTAGCGGGACAGGATCACTAGGAATGGAATACATAAATTATAAAAAGAGAAGTGTGTACCCCTAACCAACTAGAGAAAGGAGATATTGATTTGGTACCACACCAAACCAGCAACTAGATTTACATGTAGCTGCTTCATTCGTCCCCCTTGACCCCCCCCCCTCCTCCTTCAAATCGTTCCAGGCATGGGATGTATTTGTTGAATAAAAGAATGTGTACCCTTAACCAGATGAGAGATCTGAAAAAGAAAAATGGAAAGCTTTTTTCTTGCTTCGCTTGCATGCTTGTTCTATGAGTTGACTACTCCATTAGGGAATACTCCTTAACGTCATATATTGGATGCTCGAGGCTCCCCTAATTGAAAGTTGAAGCAGTTGAGCAGTTTCAAGAAGACCAATGAGCACCCATTGATCTAGTTGGGGAGTTTACCTCTGCCTTCTTCTTTCTGATTCATCAAGTAAAAAAAATCCAATTGATTACGAGACTTTCTAATAGAGAATAGTTTCCAGTAGAATGGGAAGGCTTAGTGAAAAGGAAAGCAAAAGCACTTTCAAGAGATCCTAGGCCGAAAGCCATTTCTCGAGAGTCTAGTGAGCCCCTAGTACCTTAATCAGAGAGCTTGAACACATTTTCTTCTTAAAGAAAGATTGCCATAGAAACGACTGATACAAATAGGGGAGTACTCTTTTTAAAAGAAGGAACCAAGGGATTCGATCAAAGAAAGAGAGAGAAGAGTTCACAGGCAGGTCTACAAGAAAGATCGACCTTTCTTTCGCCTAAATTATGGCATTTGAGTTTCTGGTATAGGATCTCCTACATGAGATTGATTGAATAAAATAATGATTTGTAGGTGTGTCTATTTTGCTGTTTACCTATTGTTGATTTATGAATTGCTGGACTTAACTTGCTGTACTGATTCGGCAGGTCGATTGGAATATTTAAAAGAAGGAGTTCATCCCGCACCTCCTAGTGTGCTGCTTCTTGCCACTACTTTTTTAGTCTCCCACTCAGATGAATTCATATTAAAGAGTGAAATTCAAGTTTTTCTAGTGGAACTAGAGTTTCTCTCTTCCTAAACTAGAAATACACGCTTTTATTTAGGGGTTTTTCCCTCGAGTACCCATCCCCCTTGCGTAACCCCCTAGTTTAGGCTCAGTGATTGCGTGTATAATCGAACCAGGCCGAATCTAAGGCGAAAGCCCTTGCGCGGTATCTGTTTTCTTCTTTGTTCACAAGAGAAGTCTATTACATGAAGGCAATGTAATTGATCAAGCGTTCACTGCTTCCGCACCTCCTCATGGTTGACTTTCTTACATATTGACTATCTTCGTATATTTGTTATTTCATATGTGAGATTCTTCTTCCCGAGAATAGTGAAATTTCACTTTCATTTCTATTCCTTCAAATCCAGCATGACATGTGTCAAGAAGTGTGAGTACCCCGACCCATCAAGAAAGGCTATAAACTCTTATTTTGGCTAATTCAATGTAACCATATAAACAAAATTCCATATAGATCAGGCATATAACCTTCACTCCAGGCAGGAAATTCTCTATTGAATAGAGAGAACTCCACCTCTGGAGAGGATACAACATACTGAAATAAAGGAATTGGTGGATATCCCCCATAAGATAGATCAACGGCACCGGGCATAGAATACACAGGCAGGAGAGCTGATTTTACCAGGCAGACCAGATGAACGAGATTGATTTAAAGAGAAAGCGCTGTGCCAACTTGCGTACTACATTTATATATGGATTTGAGACTCTAGTCAAATCCTCTTCATAAGTCCTTTCGTACAGGCTATTCAAGGTCTATTGGCTTTCTTGCTTATGCAGTACTTCGACCGTTAAGCCTCGCTTATGCACCGAGAAAGATCATCGATAGGAAAGATCTGTTACGCACCAACGACAGCCCCTTCTCTTTACCTTTCTCATCCCCTACCTTAGTCCTTTGCTGGCTTGAATGAATTCCATCTCTTTTTTTCTTTGTTTGCGAGAGTGACTCAGAGGACGAACCACCGGTAGATCCTAGACTCAAACGGATAGAATCGTACTACCGCTGCCGATGCCCTTCCTTCACACCCGAGATGCTCTTCCTTCACACCCGAGATGCTCACTTATAGAGTCAGTGCTTCTGCTGATGCCATAAGAAAGGATACTGAGACTAATACTGTGAATACTACCAAGACCGTGAATGTTGCTTACTGACGGTGCTTCGCTGACTTCTCTGGAGTCAACGATGCCACTTTTTCCGTCACGGAGACTGTTGGCCTTGGGATAGACCGACTTATTGGCTTCATGCTCTCATTCGTTCTTTCACAGATCTCATTTTATAGCCTACTTTTGTTAAGACAAAAGAGTGGTTTGCCGGGCTTGAATGAGAGAAAACGTGTGGCTAGCGATGTATCATATGTCAGTAGTAATGAGCATGACGGCAAGGCATGGTAGGCAAACATTCTTCTTGCTTGGTCTTTTAACGGTATGTTAAGTCTTTGGTGTAGTACGATTGAGTGAGTTCGCTTGATCTTTGCTAATTGGCTAACATTGTTATTGTTGTATACTGGTATAGAGTATACCTTTCTCTTTCATTTCTTATAAGACTGGTATTAGTAAGATCTTCTATTATCTATTCCAAGAGTGATGGGCTCCTCTCTATCACCGGATTGAGGGGAGCTCGAGCGGCATTGAGAATAACTTATAAAAGGAGAACCGGCTAACAAAGCCTAGCTCGTTTAGGTCCTGCCATTCCTTTCTATCTAGCATTGGTCAACTCAGGAATCAGCTAGACCCGACTTTATCTTTCAAATGAATTGATTCGCCAGTTTATGAGCTGGAAGCCAATGTTATCCTCTCTTGCTATGGCTCTTAGCTCATTATTGTTAGGGTATCTGGTCAGCACACTAAGAATGAAGTAGTATGATCGGTGGGCGTTGGAAATAGAGCTTCAGTACAATTCTCGCTGCTTAGTAAAGTGAGGTACAAAGCACCTTTCGGCTCTTTGTTTTGCATATGTTGGTTCGAAATCCACTTCTTTCGATGTCTTCTTTGTACTAGTTTGGAATCTTTCTATTGGTATGAGGTTTGAAACCCCACTTTTTCCCTTGAGCTATGCTGCCGGATCATCCATTATTGATGATTTCCCGAAAGTAGTTTGAATGACTTAATTACAATTAGTTTGGTAAATGTCGTAATAGATGTCGTGAGATCCTCTCCTTCCCCCACTTCTCCTGAGGCTAGAATCGGGAGTCGGCATTGAGAAGGGAGGCAGTCGGAAGTAGCGATGGGTTAATCAAAGGTAGCGACTCTTGGGTCTTTGTCGCCAGTCTTTCTTCTCCGGCTTAAGTCTCAGTCTTTTTCTTCCTCTGGTCTTGCGAGTGAAAGGTCTTTATTATTGCAGGGGCGATAGGTAGGGTTCTGAGATTTTATGGCCCAACGGTAGGATTGGTATGGCCAGACCATTGTGAAAATATAACGCTCGCGTCTGCGTGGAGATAGATCTCTTAAAGCCTAGGCCAAATCGGATCTAGTTAGGAACAGGAGGAAAATGGCAGAAAATCATCTACGAGAGAGTTCTTAAGTGTTGTTCCCACTGCATGCTGCGAGGCCACGACAATTAAAGTTGCAGACATCTTCTTCAACCAATGGAAAAAGGATAAAAAAAACTAAAAAGGGTTCAGAAAGCCTTTCACAAAGACCCTGACAAAATAGGGAAAGCCCTAAATGAGTAAAGCCAAACTCAAGGCCTCAGATTCTCATGAATGCCATTGATAATCATCAGAACAACCA
Source organism: Datisca glomerata (assembly GCA_003255025.1). Classification (NCBI taxonomy): domain Eukaryota; kingdom Viridiplantae; phylum Streptophyta; class Magnoliopsida; order Cucurbitales; family Datiscaceae; genus Datisca; species Datisca glomerata. The sequence goes on along the minus strand of QANY01013656.1, from coordinate 1,336,049 downwards.
GATCGTTATTCAGGCCTCAGATAAGGAGACGTCCACCCACCCAACTTTGGATCCCTCCCCAACGCCAATCAATGAAGTGAAATAAGCACTCCCAGCTGAACAATTGTATTGATATTTAGAGCACAGATTTGTTCATAAATGATCCATCTCCATCTGCTCTCAATACATTGATTCATCAATCTATTAATGATGATACCAATTCTAGTCATTCTACTTTACAGCAGTCTTATTGCCATATCTCTGAGAACAATCATTCTGATATCATTCCAAAAGAAGAGACATTGGCAGATATCTCTTAGAAGAAATCCGATTCAGTTTATAGAAATTCATTGAGATTTATTACAGTTCTCTCTCTTAAATACATGCATAGAGAAGACTGGGCCCAGAGCATTGCAGGTGAGCAGATCAACAACGATAGAGATTGTTCTTTTCGGTTAGAATATGTTAGAACTTACAGCTATCAAGGAGACGAAAAGATTCTTCTTCTTTTGATTTGTATCATGGAAGGTCAGAAATTTATTAGTTAATGGGCTCGACCAATCAGCTTTATTATCAGATAAGGAACATCTTTTGGTCGAGCCCCAGACACCTACCAAACATCCTTGAAGGATGGAACAAAATGATGAAGAAGGCGGCGAAGGTATGGAGGAAAATCTGGGAAGAGAACAAGGAGATCTCTGTAAAGGGAAGGCAAGGAAGTAGTAGTAGAAATGTTGAAGAGGAGACAAACCACTCTTGAACTTAAGACTATGCGCGTCGCGTGCTCGATCTAGCAATCTTGGTCAATTATTTTGATGAACTGTCACTAAACTAAAAAAGAAAAAAGAGAAAGAACTGGGAGTTGGTGCCTACATAACTGGTTGCTTGCTTACCAAGCCATCCTGGCGAGCTAACATTGCAAAGGCATAATGATAGTAGGGTTGGGATATCCCTGCCCTCCGAACCGAACATGAAGGTCTCCCCTCATCTGGCTCTCTTTAGGGTAATCTCCACTCACTGCTTCCCCTAATTACCTTCCTTTACCTTATCATGAGGGTTTACAGGAGATCCTAGAGGCTCGCTCGGAAAGGCTGCTATACCATACCTTTTGACTCAACTCTACTCTAGTAGTCACTAGACTCAGTAGTCTGTCCGGCTGCTCTTACTGAAATCATTACTATGCATTCTCCCGTGCTCTAGCAATTGCGCTCCCTATACCACTACCATGTATTTAGGTAGGGACAATCAATCTATTGTGATGGGAATGATGGAATGAATGGGATCCCTATCAATATAAAAATGAAGAATATATAATTAGAGTTTTCTCCCTTTGATTCCATTGGCCGACAAAGTATTTGAAGATCTCGCATTTTCTGGCCAATTGAAAAGCTCTTGAACCTGAGACATTGGTTTGCCAAGCATCAACCACCAACTCTAGTAGATCTTTCCTGGTGAGCCACATGGCTTCGAAACATAAGGGTCTCAACAAGTATTGGCTGCTGAACTAAGTAGATAGACAAATGTTCATATGGTCCAAACTAACACAAGGAAGGTCTTTAAGCTTTTCTTTTTTCCACTCATCTATTAAGAAATGCAGAATCCACACTTTTCTCAATTTAAAATGCCCAACAGGCCAGGTTCTGGTTCAGCATGAGGAGATAAGGATAGAATTTATGAAATTGTTATCACACTTACCCATCTTATCAAGCCAACAGTATATAGAAGTAATCCATCAAATATTTGAAAGAGTCCCCAGGGCACAAACAAAATTCTTCAATCTTGTAAGCTTTCTATCAACAAACAACAGGAAGGGTGTTCATAGTCAAAAGATAATAGATTAGATGGATTCCAACTAAACTTTCACTTCTACTTGGTTGATTGATTCAGGGGCAGTGTTGAAACATAATGGAAGACAACCTCCATATCCATATCATATGGTAATTGAAGTCGAAGAGGAGCAAACCAGGTGCAATTCAATCCTTCTTCCTGGCAATGATTCCCAAAAAATCAAAACCTCACTAGACCGAGGCCCATTGCTATGGGGACTACACTGTCTAAGAGAATGACTAAGGTAATTACCAATAGATTGAAAGACAGGCTGGCTCTTTAAAAATGGCACCCTCCTAATCTCATTTAGATAGGAAGAGATATTTATGATTATCCCAAGGGGGCTTACTACTCAGCTGATAGATCAGGTGAGCCAGCCATGATCACTAAACTCGCCAAACCAGCATATGATAATGTTAATCATAGGTTTCTATATGCTTAAGGAAAATTTCATTTGTAGAGTAGAATACGAAAGTATATTTATATACAATGGACAGACTCATAGCCCCACAACTTGACTGAATCTAAAGCAATGGAATTCCAGTCATGAGCAGGACTCGAACCTGCACCATCGGATCAATTACATCCAGCTTTTCCCATTATTCAGATCGTGATGTAAGTTTCTCTTTACAATAAGCTTTGAACCAATAATAAAGGAGATCTGGTTGGGGGAGCGATAAGTGAGGAGACATGTGCTTATGGAGACTGGAACTACTATGCGATACTAAGGTCGAGTAGCCTGCCAACAAGAAGTAGAACCCCCTCATTCCGATCATCCATGAGGCCAACTAAGTGCTTTTTAGGGGGAATCAAGATCTTTCTTTATTTCTTTCATCATCCCCTCTAAAACAACCATGAAATGGATGGGAGGAATGCGGGAAATGCTTATGGAGTCAAGGGCAAGGGAACCAATTAGTAAGAGAGAGGAAATACAAGACCAAGTACCACCATTAATGCTACTCACAATACAAAATCCCTTCCAAATACTAAAGTGGTATAGACCTCTTTTTCGGGTACAGCTTCTATTGCTGAATAGCTTGAGCTAGAGTTTTGAAACTAGAAGGATGAAAGACTTTTTCTGCTTGACCTATACCCGGAAAGGAGTTGGATTCTATTCCTGAAGCGAATCTCAAAAGAAAAGCCAGAAGCGTCTCAACAAAAGGCTTTGACTTCTAAGAGCGAGTGTAGCTTGTGCTACGCAATTGAAAGCCTACACAAGCCACCTCGTAGTATAACGGGCCAGATTCTTAGATATAATTATGTTCTGTCACCGTTCACTTCTTAGATATACTCTCTACGTACGTTGTAGCGCGCTACATTTGCATTTGACCTTCGGTCTCTATGGAATTTGAATGGAAGTGAGTTCACATTTGTCACTTCGTTCGATCTTGAGGACCTCACTCACTACATTCCCAAAGCTCACTTCACTCTCTAGGGCATGTTTGGCAACTTACTAAGATAAGATTGGTATCGCTCTGCCTTGAAAGCCCTTCCCTTGGTCCCTGGCTGGCTCTAGTTCTCTTATGCCTTGATGGTACTCAGTAACTAGTTAGTGTCCTTGCTTCTCAATGCGTCGCTCCCATCTATCTATAAAGCACCAAAAGCTAATACAACCTTTCCTTCTCCTACCTCGCCGTTCCGACACCGGTACGGAAGACATCCTTTGTTAGGCGTTCCTGTTCCTATCCATACAAGAATTCATGAGCTATTTCTTCACCTTGTCTTTATAAACGTAGGCAAACAAACCTCTTTACCTCCGGAACATCCTTTCTACTCTACCATTTTTCAAGAAACCAGCCCTCATCCACGCACGGAATCGCTCATTCTCTTTCCCTCAGACCCTGTCCCTGTCTTTAAGCTAGTCTTGCCCTACTCTCTAAAGCTTCCCTCATGGTTGATTCATCGAGCTTGTCTCATCACTCCAGGTAGAAAAAGGCCTTCCATGATAATGAAGAATAGAAAGGCTATAAAAAAGCTTCATTCTAAGCGGTGTTTGCTGTTTTCTCCCAACTATCTTGCATTTCTTACGCTCTACTTCATTTGAGCACGAATCCCCGAAACCATATCCCATCTACGCGCTATAGTTTGTACCCTATCCACCAGCCCAAGAAAAGGTTCCACTTGACTAAGACTAAAAAAAGCTTTCGCGATTGATTTCTTCCTCTTATGTCTGCGATCCTACTCTTGATTGGAATCTCAAATGAAAGATCCACTTTACCAGTCATCCAGAGCTTGGAAGGTTAGTTAGGTAAGCATGGTCATACCTCTTCTCGACCGCTTCTCCTCTTTAAGTTACAGTAGTTCAGGGGGTGTTTGGAGAAAATGACCTAAAAGACAATAAAAATGGTTTTTAAGCCACTTTTTAGGTGGGATAACATCCAGAGGCTGAAAGAGAAGTTCACGATCTCTCTCCTGCGGATAGCTTGAGAAAGGTTACTATAAAATCTCAGGGTATCATTTCTTTTCTTTGAGCATTGACTAAGCTTTAAGCCCAAAAGCACCTTGCTGCTAGGTCAGTCCCTGGTTGGTTGGCTAATGTAGTCTCGGTGAAAAATGAAAATAGAGACGATTGAATGACTGGATAGGCAGCGTGCCTGAATTTTCCCAACTATGAAGCAGAAGTTGAACCCACAGATGCTCCCTTTATCTGGGCTACTTCCCTACTGACAAAAGAAAGAGGGGACTGTGCCTTTGCCTTTCAATTTCAACATTATTGCTATGGATTTTCCTGAGGACCATTTTTATTCATGTTGACAGGTACCATATAAGGAGAATAAATAAAATAACAAAAGAAAGAAGAAATAAAAAAAAATGGTATAGTTTTCCTTTCCTCATTGTTGTTTGTATTGTTTGTAATTGGCCACTTTCTTTGGTTCATCATTAATTATCTTATCTTTGTAGATGAATTACATATGAATTTTCCTCTTTCCCATCTAAAATCAAAGAATTAGTCATACTTATTCTCTTTGGTATACCTACCAATTCTCTTAAGGGAGTCAAAATCATGAAATGCAACTGGTTAAAAACTCTAAAAAAGTCCAATCCAAATCGAATGCACTAGTAAGTCATATGGATATAGGAACGACTTACTGGAATTCTATTTTTGGACAAGCCAGAGTTTGAGAAACGAAGATCTTTGGTAAGTTTCATTGTAAACATTGTCAAATAGACTTTTTTCTTAGCCTAGTAAAGCACAAAACAAAGTAGTCTTCTCTTTCCTTATTCAATCAATAAAAGTTCCTTATGGAATGGGCTCCTCCTATTTATATCCTATTTNAAAGAGGATTCTAGTGGATGAATCTTGAAACAAGACATGTACCGCAGCAAACAAACGAAACTAGGTGGTTCGATCAAAATGAATTGTTGTTTGGAGGATGACTTGACAATGAATTTTGAATCGACTAATCTGGTATATTTTCCACATTCATAGGAGTACATTTACGTTTCTGCTTTACGAATATGAGATTTTCTGGGTATTTCTAATAATATCAAGTGTTATTCTTATTTTGGCATTTAGAATTTCTGGAGTTTTAGCCCCGATTAGCAAAGAGCCAAAGAAAAGAGTGATGAATCGGGAATAGAACTAATGGGCAATGCTTGGTTACAATTTTGAATCCTTTATTATATGTTTGCTCTAGTTTTTGTTGTTTTTTATGTTTAAAGGGCTTTTCTTTATCCATGGGCAATGAGTTTTGATGTATTGGGGCTCTCCGTATTTATAGAAGCTTTAATTTTCATGCTTATCCGGTGCAGTTTATGCATGGCGAAAGGGAGCATTGGAATGGTCTTAGCTCCTGAATATTCAGACGAAAAAAAAAAGATTTCGACAGTTATGAATTCCATTGAGTTTCCTTTACTTGATCGAACAACCCAAACTTCAGTTATTTCAACTACATCCAATGATCTTTCAAATTGGTCAAGACTCTCCAGTTTATTGCCGCTTCTCTATGGTACCAGTTATTGCTTCATTAATAGGTTCACGATTCTACTTTGATCGTTATGCACTGGTACCAAGATCTAGTCCTAGGCAGGCAGACTTCATTTTCACAGCGGGTACAGTAACAATGAAAATGGCTCCTTCCTTAGTCAGATTATATGAGCAAATGCCTGAACCAAATATGTTATTCCTATGGGAGCATGTACAATTACAGGGGGGATATTCAGTATCGATTCTTATAGTACTGTTTAGGGAGTCGATAAGTTCATTCCTGTGGATGTCTATTTACCGGGTTGTCCTCGACAGTTTAGCTTAGTCTTTCGTATTTCATTCCATTTTGTCAGGGGCTGCTGTGTCCGTTGTTCTTGTCCTGTGAAGGTGGGTTCTTCCTCTACTTGACTAGGAAGATGAGCTCCACTTTGGAATAGGCTTTGCTATGCTTGGTAACTCCCGGCCTAGGTACACGATCTTTGAATATGGTCATTGTCTAGGTGTTATGGTTGATTCTCTTCTTGTCGCATGAAGGTACAAAGCATTGTGAAGGTCCCAGGTCTTTCTCTATGAAGGTGCTTGTCTTGAGGAGAAAATTCAATGATTGGCTTTCTGAATCGTCTAAAAAAGGTTTCTCCCACTGTCGAATCGTATTTGATAGATTGGTAAATATCCAAACCCTTATGAAGGGATCTTGTTCAGGACTTTCTCGCTTACCCCGTCAATCGCTTCTTTGACGTCTTTATACGCTAAAGCAAAAGGTCAAAGTAAACCAAGTCTCGCTAAAATGGGCCAAGGTAAGCAAACGCTAAAGGAAGGTCAAGATGAGGAAGCTGACAGTTCGCTTGAGCAAATCCTTATCGCTCACCCTTCCTTGGAACTAAGAACGGAACTGGACTTGAAAGCTTGATATACTGAAGCATCGCTCAAAGATGACTCAAGTTCAACTAGCCCCTTCCCATACTTCACGTACCTTCCAACATTTGTGATACGTTATGCTCCTACTCTCCCTTCCTAAGGTCGTTTGATCGAAGAACCTATTCCTCTGTCGGTGCCTATCCGCTTGGATCACCTGCTTCAGTGCTTAGATTAGTAGGGGTGGCTCGTGAGATCAGTGGAAGAAGTGCAAAGGCAGGCTTGTGGAAATGACCGAGGAGCTGACCAATAGTACAGACATGTGAACCAATCTTGCTTCCCTCCCGCTCTGAGCTAACGAGAACCGGACTAGTTCGATTGATGAGAAAATGCCTTATCTTATATGGCTTGCGCCTTCCCTTGCTACCTATCATCCATGCCCCCTATCTTATCCATGCTTTCTCAAATCCTTCCTGGACCTGCCCTTACCCACCCCGGAATATACCTTAAGGGGGTTAGGATCAGGGGCTTCTCGCAGACTTAATTTCGCTATGCCTCCATTCTCGGAGAAGTCAGTAAGAAGGCTCTCTCTCTCTGCCCTTTCACTTCGGGTAGAGACCTCTATTCGGCATTCGTAGTCTAACCCCTTGCGCCTTTATACACCGACTTTCCTACACATATAGGATCAATTTCGCCGGGGCAGTGTGTCTTTCTCTCGGAGTGGCTAGGGAAAGATCTATCTCTCTCTTTCATTAACCGAGCTAGCGTTGGGAGCGTACCATCCATCCGCTGTAGGGTTCGTTCACTGTTCATCCCATTGATCTTTAAGATAGGGATCACCAAAACAAGCTGGTATTTTCTTTCTTGGTGCTTCGACACTTATTCGTCATCTTATCCGTTTTAATTTAGACCTATCAGATTATCTCAGCTAGCTCTTCATAAAGGCTTCAAGAAAAAGTCAGTAATGAATCATATCTTTCTTCTTGACTTTAGTCAGTTGTGAAAGAAGGAAGCTCAGCTCATTAGTCTCAAAAGTAGAAATCAAGGCAAGGAAGCTAATTGCGATAGTCAAGGCTGGCATGTTAGTTAGGAAGACAAGAAAGACAGGTCAAGTAAGCTCAAACATGCCAGTAGTCACAGCTGAAAGAAAAAGAAAGCGGAAGACAGCCATAAATCCATGAAAGCCTTCCACTCGCGATTCTCTTTACAGAAGCACTTTGTTCACTCCACTTGAATGAACCAAAGGACACACCACAAGCAGAAGTGTACCGCCCTCGATCAAACTAGAAATTTCATAACAGAAGAAAGATCGTAGCATAGAAAAGATAGGTAGCTTGCTTACTTAGTGCTTGTGCTAAGGAGAAAGAGTTTTGATTCGAGGCGGATCCCTTGCCTTTATGAGTTGAGTAAACAAAGAAAAAAGCTTTCTCGTTCTTTTATTTGAGGTTAACACACTCTAATGACAAAGCGTCCGTTCACGTCAGGAATAGAGGCCTTTGATGTAGTTGCAATAAGTTTTCTTTTTCTAATCGAGATTGGGTTGATGTTCAATGTACCGCTCTGTGGATACAAGATCGAAAAGAATGCACCGGATAGATGCCCGGGCATTGAGAAGGAAGGATGCTTTCAGAGGCGAAAGGCCATGGGGAGATACCGTCTGTGATCCATGGATCTCCGATCTGGAAACCGTATCCAAGCTCCGTGGCTAATCTGCGCTCTTTAGACTTTTAAAACTTAGCAAACTGAAACATCTAAGTAGCTAAAGGAAGGGAAATCAACCGAGACCCCGTTAGTAGCGGCGAGCGAGAGCGGATTGGGGGTTCGAAGAAAAATAAAGACGAAGCTTCATTCCTCAACAAAGTGTTCACTTCTTTTTTGCCAGGTTTCATTCGATTTGTTGTGAATTGGATGATGGAAAAACCAGCAAGCCCCTTGACTTTCTATTATGTTAGTCAAGGGCGCAGTGAACTTTAATTGTGAAAAGGTTGGAAGATTTGGCCAAAGAAGGTGAGAGCCATGTAGATTCGTTCCCATGGTCCGATCCTTCCCAGTAAAATGAGGCGTGTTCAAATTCTGATCTCTTTTACGGGAGAAAGGGGGACCACCATCTAAGCCTAAGTATTCCTCAATGACCGATAGCGTACAAGTACCGTGAGGGAAAGGTGAAAAGAACCCTATTTAGGGAGTACAATAGAGAACCTGAGATTCGATGTGAACAATCAGTCGAAGGAGCGGAGCTTAAATCCTTGACTATTCTATTTGTCAAGCGCACTCACTCTAACAGCGTACCTTTTTCATGATGGGTCAGCGAGAAAATGGGAACAGTGGCTTAAGCCATTAGGTGTAGGCGCTTTTCAGAGGTTGAATCTTCTAGTTCTTCCTATTTGACCCGAAACCGATCGATCTAGCCATGAGTAGGTTGAAGAGAGCTCTAACAGGCCATGGAGGACCGAACCCATTAATGTGGCAAAATACGGGGATGACTTGTGGCTACAGGTGAAAGGCCCACCAAGATCGGATATAGGTGGTTTTCCGTGAAATCTATTTCAGTAGAGCGTATGATGTCGATGGCCCGAGGTAGAGCACTCAATGGGATAGGGTGGCCTTATTTAGCCTTACCAACCCCAGGGAAACTCCGAATACAGGCCTAGATTGTTTATACAAATAGAATTTTTGGGTGCTAAGATCCAAAGTCGAGAGGGAAATAGCCCAGATTGTACGCTAAGGTCCCTAAGCAATCACTTAGTGTAAAAGTAAGTGATCGAGCAATGACAACCAGGAGGTGGGCATGGTAGCAACAATCCTTTCAAGAAATTGTAATAGCTCACTGGTCTAGCTCCATGGCACCGAAAATATATCAGGGCTCAAGTGATTCACTGAAGCGACGAGACCTTGAAAGTTTCTTTTCAAGTGTTAGTAGCGGGACGTTCTGTCAATCGGGGAAGGTTTTTGGTGACAAGACCTGGAGATATCAGAAGTGAGAATGCTGACATGAGTAACGAGAAATCCTGTGAAAAACATTATCGCCTGCCAGTGGAAGGCTTTCTGTGTTCAGTCAATCTATACAGAGTGAATCAGTCCCTAAGGAACCCCCGAAAGGGCTCCCGTCCGATGGGTACACGAAAGTGACAAAGTTGCTTTGACTACAGAACCATGCATGTCTGTCGGGCCGATATCTTCCCCCTCTTCCCCTAACTCTCCTTTCCCTAATATGAACCTTGAGTCATCAAAGCCTTTCTGACTCGGCATGGTCCGGTAGTCCTACGTGACTGGCACTTCAAAAGGTGAAACTCTCGTCGTAGTTTGGCAACCTAAGGGGCGGACACCTTTTGTTATCGAACGGCAAAGACTCTGAAGTGGGCGAACACTCGACCCAGTGGGTGAACATGCCTGGCTCCGACTCCGCACACCTGCTCAACCCTTTTGAAGCACTTTGTTGTGTGCGCTTTAGTTTGAGAATTTGTCGTTCAGCCTCACAAGTGTACAAGCCTTTCTCATTTCTATGCTCGCCTTTTGAATCTTCATTAGGGGCCTTTAGTCTTTTGATTAGAGTAGGGGTCACGAGAGAGCAGAGCGTACCGCCCTGCCATAGTCGCGAGTCTGTTTATAGTCACTACTGTTTTCATAGTCAACAAGGTGAAAACTTCCAAGAAAAAACTTCAAATTGGGAGGGAGATCCTCCCGGTGAACTGACCCTACCCCAAACCGACACAGGTGAACAAGTAGAGTATACTGAGCGCTTGAAAGAACCATGTCGAAGGAACTCGGCAAAATGACCCCGTAACTTCGGGGGAAGGGGTGCTCTCCTATCTTTTGATTAGGAAAGTGGCACATACCAGGGGGTAGCGACTGTTTATTAAAAACATAGGACTCTGCTAAGTGGTAACACGATGTATAGAGTCTGACACATGCTTGGTGCTGGAAGGTCGTAAGGAGAAGTGTTATAAGCTTTGAATGGAAGCCCTGGTAAACGGCAGTAGTAACTCTAACTATCCTAAGGTAGTGAAATTCCTTGTCGTATAAGTAGCGACCTACAGGAATGGTGTAATGACTACCCTGTTGTCTTTGACATGGACCCGATGAAATTGAATTCTTCGTGAAGATGTGGAGTACCAACGGCTAGACGGTAAGACCCCGTGCACCTTAACTATAGCTTCACAGTGACAACCTTAATCGAATGTGTAAGATAGGTGGTAGGTGGTGACACATAACGACCAATCCTGAAAGACCACTCTTTCGTCTAAGGATGCCTAACCACCGCACAGAGAATTCAGGGGGGGGACACTGAAAGGTGGGTAGTTTATCTGGAGCGGATGCCTCCTAAAGAATAACAGAGGTGTGCGAAGGTAGGCTCAAGCTAAGATTTTGCTCGTGAGCGTAATGGTATAATCCTTCCTGACTTTAAGATCGACTGGTCGAACAGAGATGAAAGTCAGCCATAGTGATCCGGGAGTTCCGTGTGGAAGGGGTCTCACTCAACGGATCAAAGGTGCGCCGGGGATAACAGGCTGATGAATCCTAAGAGCTCTTAACGACGGAGTCGTTTGGCACCTCGATGTCAACTCATCACATCCTGGGGTTGAAGAAGGTCCCAAGGGTTTAGTTGTTCATCGATTCAAGTGGTACGTGAGTTGGGTTTAGAACGTCGTGAGACAGTTTGGTTCCTATCTATTGTTAAGGGAGAACTACGAGGAGCCAACCCTAGTACAAGAGGACTGGGTTAGGCCAACCTATGGTGTACCGGTTGTTATGGCAATAGCAGCGCCAGGCAGCTAAGTTGGTACGGAAGAACCGTTACGCCGCGGGAAATCCTTCTCTATACAAGTTCTCAGATGAGGTTTTTGAACAGAACTTCGATAGGCGAGAGGTGTAAGCACCGCGAGGTGTGAAGCGATCTCATACTAAACGAAACAACTTTCACTTTCCATAACCAAAATAAATGAAAGTCCACATATTCCTACAATTGCGGTCAGTCTCGCTACATTTTTGGTTGCCGCCCCCTACTTGCTCATTCAAAATGACTACCACAAGAAAGTAGCCCCTCTTTCTAAGGGGGCTTATGCACTCCACGACTTTTCTTATGTTATGGGGTCTCGAAGACAGAATTTAACTGCCAACCCAAGTGAAAAAGCCGTTTTCCTTTCTCTAATAAGAAGGTCAGCTTCACAGCTCCAACCAAGACAATGGGCCTTGGCCTAACTTACTAAGCGCTGGTTCTATCCCGGCCAAGCAACCAAAGCCGGGGACCTCGGTAGGAATAGTGAAAGAAAGATAAGGGGAAGAAGCGGGGTAGAGGAATTGGTCGACTCATCAGGCCCGTGACCTGAAGACTACAGGTTCGAATCATGTCCCCGCCTAATCACTTGAGATTAATTTTTTGTATCGGTGGTACTTGACAAGCTCTGAGGGAAGAATCCCTTTCTTATTTCTACCTTTCTTTCCCATGACAAAACGTCAGAGGCAAATAAAAAATTTCACTTCGAATTCTCAACTCTTGTTGTTAAAAGGTAAAAAATGGATAGGTGTCGGTATTGTTGGTCGGTTACGCAGCTGGTGTATTTTGACACGCTATGTCATACATAGCATAGATTGGGAAAGAGTACGGCTTATTTTTCTTCTGTTTCAGTAGTGGTTTATGTCGTAATTCTACTTGACTTTCTTTAGTTATTTATCTAATGGAAGCTTATTGTGTCGGGCTGAATGTGCAGGCTCGGAGGCTAAAAATCGAGCATCGGCTAGCTGGCTGACGGCACTGGCAGACGCGGCTCCAGCTCAACGCAATCCTGCTGTGCAACCCCCCCCCCCCCCCCC